>JAODAG010036358.1:0-17403 GCA_027574785.1 Orphnurgus asper | reverse complement strand
CTATGACATATAATATATGTCATAGTTGGTATGAAATAAACAAGACCAGCTGACATACATATTATGTAGCATTCATGTTAACGTTGGACATTATAGCATGCTTCTCAATGTTTCCCATAACAGACACGTACAATAGGGTAATAAGAAAAGAAGTGTTTGTATATTATAATTGTAAATATATAGTAATATTGTTATATAGTATAATGACAAAATCACTAACCGATGCATACTGTACTACATGGTACATTACAATATTATTCAGTGGTTCTGTAAGAACAGTAACCATGCATGTATATAATATTACTATATGCCATGTTATTGCTTTATAGTATTTTACGTGATATTACGTTGTATGATACATTATTATACCACAATGTTATATTGTTGGATGTTTCTTTGTATGTATCGGCTGTCCCAAGAAACGTAGCAGATGATTATATTTATGTTTAATATATATCCCTTTCACCGCTTGTGAGTGATTCGTTTTGAACAATCCATTGAATCGCGGGGTCTTGGTAGAAAATATATATATATTAGAGGAGCATATATATGTATGTTGCACAGCGTGATATGGAAACATCTGAAGGTGCAGAATTCACACTCGTTCGGTCGATCACAGTGAGTAATCCCAATTATTATAGACAAAAGACGTTTATTCGGTATGACACAACATCTTTCCGAGAAGTCAATGCCATTCAAGTTGACCCTCTATTGTGCGAAAAACAGCTGTTGTCGAGTGTAATTAATTTAAATGCTGCTGCAGTGTGGAATTAGATATTAGTGTGATTTACGTCAGCGAAAAAAAAGGAGAAAAAAACTTTGGTTATGAAGAGTCCAGGTTGCTTCGCGCGCCATGAGACCGCGTATTTATTTGCTTTTGTGATTTATAGGATAAAGGAAAATCAGGTAGACTATATATACAGCGTGATGTGATTAAAGTAGTTTCTTCGTCGTCGGAGAGAAAATGACTCGCTAAATGGCAGTATCGATTAAAATCCTGATATGGTATCACCACTGATTGGCCAGGAGTATAATTTCTTTCAACGAAATTGGTGGGTTTTGACCGACCACGTAAGCATGCACTGTTACTGCATGCAGGGGTTTTGCGCTGAGTTGTAGCAGATATGAATTAGTCAGTTGAAACGGGTATGCTGCCGGTGCTGGTTGACATATACTGTATTTTATCTGCACAGGTGGTATAATTAAATAGTATCTGCTTTAGTAGAATTAATTATCATTAACATGGTTTAAATACAGAATTATAGTAACGTAAAAATCCAGTGAACAATCTGACGATTAACGAATGGTGCAGCAATAGATCCGAACACAAAACTTGTGTGTAAAATCGAAAATTCTTGTCAATTAAAACACCAACTTGACAACGTGTCGTGGATCACCTCCCCCCCCCCTCATGCCACGATGCTTACCAGTTTCAGTTATAAGAAACCATGGTTTCATTCATCTAGAAAAGTAACCCAGCATTAAGAAACCACAACAAAGTTATTAGAAACCATTTTTATTAAAATCTTTTCCGGGGGTGTGTCTAATGGTCACACACGTCATATCATAAACAAAGAATATTAATTATTATTAAATTATAACCTCATGCAACTATAGATTCGTAATCACTTGCATGTATCAATTGGATGTGTTTAAATTAAACGTCGGGAGAAAATGAGGAAAATTTCATACCATATATGATAGGCCTATATATATATATATATAACATTAAAGATGTTTTTTGGAGTTGAGAACAGAGCCCCATGTGATGGTTTGTCAAACTCAATGTGGGGCCTATACCATTTAACAGAAAACTCGAGTGAATTAAGTTAGTAATGTATGTTTTATACCCTACATTAATGTGACTAATATGGGAAAATAGGGATGCATTCATTTGCTTGGAAGATGATCTTCAACAAAATCATTGAATAATATACTTTAGTTTATCGAGGATTTCGCACCATTAGGAATCTATGCATGTAGTCCTTAAAAAGCAATAACAAAACCAGTGTAAAATGTATTGGATTCAGTATAACCTCACTACTATAATATAGCTCAAGTTTATACCGTTGTCTATCAGGGATTATTAATATCTAGACTTTAATCATTCCCCCATTAACCTTTAGAGATCGTATCCTTTTGGCCTCTGCAGAATGATAAAATGGTTTTCACGATTCCTGTCGACCTTTCTTCGCCACCCAAAGGCTGACATTTTTAGAAGTATCATGCCCTGCCGCGTGCTCTCGCATGGCCTTTTGCAACATTTATTCGAGCAGGGGACCACATGTTCATATAGTCATTGTAACACGTACGGAACATTTTCTGACGAAAAAGTATTTCTTGGGCAATTTCTGGAGAGAAAATGTTGGGATCATTAAAATTACAACATATGGTATATAACCCCAATCCCTAGCTATATCATGTTCATGTTACCAAAGTAAACACAAATATATATACAATTTATTCTCAATTTCTTCGTTCAAGATGAATATGATTTCTCAAATTTATGTGGCCTGCACCAAAGATCATATTTTGATTAAAGAACCGTTCATGTAATTACCTCGTGATTTACAAAATAATTTCCACACACGTATCCCCTCACAACATTGAAGTTTTGTATTAATTAACTTAACATTGTCACATTTACGAAATAATTAATTAATTAATTAGTAATATGATTACCTCAAAATTTCCACACAAAAAAACCCTCACAACCATGAAGTTTTAAATTAATTAACTTAACATTGTCACATTTACAAAATAATTAAATTAATTAATTAATTAATTAGTAGTATGATTACCTCAAATTTCCACACATCTAGATATATACAACCTTGAAGTTTTATATTAATTAACTTAACATTGTCACATTATGCATTATGATTGGTATATGATTAAGTAGGCTGCTCAAGCTCACTGCCACGAAGATCTGCTCGCATCGTTGAATACATTTTTGGCAAGTTTTAAATATTGATAGCTTATAGTTATATCAGTATTTTTGACAGTTGATGTGAGGATAATGATTATAGTAGGTGAGTTTCTCAAGATCACAGCCAGTAGCAGATGATCCCGGCCTTCATACGTCAATGAACACATGTTTTTATAGCAAGTTTTAAAATAATTTTAGCTTAAAAGTTACTTATGTAAGTTTAATAATTATTGTGTGTTATTGCTCAGCCATAAAGGATCCCCTCCCACATCAATGAACACAGTTTTGGCATGTTTTAAGTTAATCTGTATAAAATCCATATATATACTTATTATGTAAGTTCCCTGCCTCAAAAGGTTATAATCCCCTCACATCCTTTAACATATATCCTTAGTATTAATAATTAATAATTTCCTTAATATTTCTCATAATATAAAGCAAGTATAATGATAGTATGTGTCAGTTGTTCATGCTCACCATATCATAGAGCTGATCCCTATCTTATGTCCACTGATCTTATATATTTCAAGCCATATATAAGTAAGCCTAAGGGATTGTTTCCCTTGGCTCATTCATCAAGGAAAACCATTTTTCTTTGTAGAACGCCCCGGTTTTGTCATAAATTACGTTAAAGCTGCCTGCGAGTTTTTGGAAACTATGAAATGAGTTATTTATTGACAAGGAACATATACTTTTGGTGAAGTGTTCTGAGGCCGATGGCAAAGATAGACGTTCGTATACGTTCTTGTTTATATTTTTATTTTCTCACAGAGCTGGAAGTGAATTTCAATTATATATTTTACATGCAAGCTCGTTGGATATATATATAGCTCTACAAAAACATTCGATAAACAGCAACATTTTACGTGAACAAAATCGCATTCACGGTAAAATGCACGGTTAATGTAATAATAACAACTGCCTGGAGTGTGCAGTATATTAAAATATTCTTCCCCAAATTTTTTTTTGGGGGGGGGGAATCAATTCAAACAACTAATCAAAATGTTTATAAAGATAATTGATGGTTTGTAAGGTATAGATAATTCCTAAATTTAGTAGAAAGTAGGCATTAACCTTTGAGATGGATCATCTAGATCCATGCACATGACAGCTGCTACTACATCTACAATAAAATAGTAAAAACATGCACATATATGTATATATATACTTTTCTAAAAGAATTTAAAGTGAAAAAGTAATCAAAAGGTATGTATATACATCAAAGACATTATTGCTTTTCAAAACAAAAATGACACTTATTAACAATAGAAATTTGATTTCCATGAATTGTAGATTCATATGCATTCAGTGGACAGGGAAGGCGGAACATATACTTTCAAGTGGGTGGTCACGAAGTGTGAGGGGCTGGCCGTGTGAAGGCCGACGAAACTCACTCACCACCCGTGAGGCACCATGTGCGATTTGGCAAAGAAAGTGGGCAGCTATAAAAAAAAAAAATAAAGAAAACCCACAATCTCCACCCTCCCTGATGTACCGATTCATAACATCACAGGATGATAGAATGGTCCACACGAGCTTCAGAAAATTGTTGACTTTTGGTGAATTTGTGCATCCATAATAGATGTGTGTCTATACATCTACACTTTGTACACTCTGAAGGAAATTCCAAGGAGCGCGCTGTATACACAAAATAATGGACTTAAGGAATGTAATATAAACTGTGTAACATAATACCATTTCGTAGAAGTCCATTGCATGATGTTTGTACAATGACAGCATAATATTTTCATAACAACTCTTAAGGTTTAATTATGCCATTTAAAAGCCGTGCAAATCGCATCTTTTTTAAAATCTACGGTGGTCAGTGTCTTAACCGTTAATTGGCTCGCCGCATCCCCAAGAATTTTAAACAGTGTCTTAACCGTTAATTGGCTCGCCGCATCCCCAAGAATTTTAAAAAGTTAATTAAGAAAAGGAAGCTTAGCTCCTGATTTGACGGTAAATGTTTCAGCAAGTTTAATTTATATTAAATTATGAAAAGAAACTGCAAATTTCATCTGAAAATGCATCACAATACAAGCAATATATTTTCATTTTTTATACTTTAATTGCAATTGTTCATAAACAACTGACCTGTCACGTTCAAGTTAAACTGTATTGACAAAGAAAAACAATACGTATTTGTCTTTGTGATCATGCTCCATCCGGCCAGCCAGCTGTATCCGTTGTATACGTTACATTTATTTACATTTCCCAAACATTTCCCAAACACTGATGTTTAGAACTTTGTAGAACATCAATTCATTGATATCGGTCTTATAAAGGTGTGGTATACAAAAAAAATCAGGTGAATAAACTTGACTTGAGAACCAAAACAAGTTTTGGATTAGAAAATCCTTGATAATGATGGCAACAAATCTCTCTTTAACAATTTGGATTACATCAGTTTGAGAGCTTTCGGAACTTGCACTATTAGAATTTTCTTTTCAGACCGTTATACATTTTCATCCTCCCATATACAACAAATGTTCCATTAAAAATAAACGGTATACTAATTGGTGAACGATAATTCTCGCTCGAAAATTACCGTATATACCTGGTAGCTACTTTTGATGCGTATTGTTTTTGATATACGCATTAATGAATATAAAAGGCTTAAATGGAAATTTCTTACATCATCAAGAAAACTTGCGGCAATTACAGCGCATAATTACCTCCTGTAACTCCTGTAGCGTACATGCATGTACAGCCGCATGTTCCTATGTCACTGTTATATATATATGTATAATATATAGCATCTGGCATAATCTAATAATAACTGCATCTAGTGGCCCCTCCAATCGTCCTTGCAATAATTGCCATTATACCCTTTTAAGTGTTATCGTGGTTATGGTATCCAAAGGTGTCTTTTGTGTCATCTGGTGGGATATTGTTGGAACGATTTTTTATTCGACACGTTTCTTCTCTGGAATGAAGTCTATAAGGACACCTTTAAGTGACAAGTAGCATTTTACATGAAGATCATTTACAATCATATTCAGAGTAAAATCCACCGCTAACTTGAAAACTGCCTGGAGTGTATTGTATTAAATATTCTGCCTTTTTTTACATATTTCATTAACTATAATTGTTAGTGTTCAAGAAAATTGTGGCTGAGATGATGCAACGTGTGTGTAGCCTATCTGCAGTTTCTCGCTACAGTCTTCCCCTAAGCTCAAATGCACTTTTTCAACAAATTTACTAGGGACGAGATAGCGAGGGTGCATGGTTGTATTTGGTACTCTGTTACCCTCCTTGGATTCCTTTTCTTATTTTTCTGTAACATATGTAGGCCCCGAACAATTCTAATGCATGGAATCTTTTCTTTTATAGTAACCCTTCTCAGCTAGTGTACAACGTGGGAAAGAATCCTTTATTCACAGGTGAATAAAGAAACATGCAGAAACGCTACATAACTGCAAATTGATTGCATGGAGTCACACTTCATTATATTTGGAAGCACATCAACTTGTTCCAGGCTGGACAGGGTTTACATTCCTCCGAATATTCCCTTCATATGTAATTGTAACTTTGACAATTCCATTTCCCCTATCCATATTCTCATCAACAATCCGGGTAGAATTTCAATTGTTCTTCCTTCAGCGAAATCGTTAAAAAATGCTGGTCTTTTGAATTCTAGGCTATATATGACTGCGTCTATTTTTGGTAAAGATCACTTTGCTTTTCTGGAACAATGCGTCTTGATCAATGCACGCAGTAGGCATCTCTGCGTGATTTGGAAACTGATGTTTTATTAAAAAGAGAGAGAATTGAAATATTGACAATTATTGACAATTATAACGTCATATATTATTTTTAATTTTTAATTTTAATGGAAAAGGATATAAAAGTAAATTCATGGTGATTTTAATTTCGCAAGGTATCTGAAATCTTTGGCGGATCCAGGATTTTCCAAATGAGAGGGAAAAACTCTCGGGGGTTGCCTTGTGTCTGTAATATTTACTGCTTCTTATAGGTACACATGTTTAAGGTGCATGCATGCAAAGATAAATAAACAAAATCAAAGGAGGTAGGTGGGCCCCCCTCCCCCTCTGGATCCGGATGACAGGATTAATCAGAAGGATCGAGTTATAATCACTCAACTTGGATCGTATTTTCGTTTTACACTCACGCAGTCATTGATTACTCTCTATCCTGATCACTTTTTGAGATCTTATCGAACCAGGCAAAATTTGCACCTTATTTAAACAGTTAAACTTTAACCGTGTAAATTCTCTTGTTACATTTCCCCCCAATCTTCCGTGATGAATAATTTGAAAAAATATAACCGTACCCGCGCTAGCTCCTATATGTAAAACCCATAAAACGACAAGCTGCAGACCTGTATATGACCCTCCAGTTCATGTTACTATTTCCTGAATGATCTCCAAAGTGTATCACTCATTTTGACATTAAGCTAAACCATGTAAGTTTGAACAAGGCATTTGGATACATTACAGTAGATAAAGGGAAATAATTAATTTCTCTCTCCCCCCAAAAAAAAAAAAAAAACATCACAAAATCGTGTTCTGTCGGGTTTCAAATTATTCATTCTTGAAATGCCAAACTCTTACTAACGGGGCTGTCTGTATAAACACAACGGTGTCATATTATATAGCCACGCCAGAAGTTGGACAAGAATTGTTACAATTAAATGTACAATTTTGCAGGGTTACTCAAAATTTGGAAAGAATAAATGCAAAGTTCCTACTTTTAACCCATGGTGATTGGGAATTTCTGTTGGTGGAAGTTGGTGCAGGGATAGTGGCGATTTGGAATCTTGGAATAGACAATTGGGTATGGCAGCTTAGACAGCTAGACTACATATAGACTTACAAAATAAAGTGAGATCGTAGACAGCTAGACTACATATAGACTTACAAATAAAGTGAGATCGTAGGCAGCTAGTATAGGCTATATAATAGACTTAGAAAATAAAGTGAGATCGCGTAGACAGCTAGACTACATATAGACTTAGAAAATAAAGTGAGATCGTAGGCAGCTAGACTATAGGCTATATAATAGACTTAGAAAATAAAATGAGATCGTAGACAGCTAGACTACATATAGACTTAGAAAATAATGTTAGATCGTAGACAGCTAGTCAATATATAATGTGCGGTCATGTTGCATTCACTTAATTTAATTTGAAGAAACTCTCATCACAATGCCTTAGATATTTTTCTTCAAAAGAGATGGATGGGACAGGGTATGGGGGAGGAGATGGTTGGAGAAACATAATGAATATGCATAATTATTTCTTCTAGGTCCGTAGCACATCAAAACCTCAATGCAAGTTCTGCATTCAAGTTTTGTATTAACTATTTATAGATGCATTCCCCATTAATTATGCATCATTGTGATGGTGACTTAAATTGAGGAATTTTTATTTTTTTATTTTTTTCATCCATTTTTTTCTGTAAGAAAGCCATGCAGCATCAAATTTGCAGCAAATTTTGAGACTTGATTTCTTGGAAACAATCACTCACCGCAGCTGAGCTACGACAGAGGATGCAAACGATGACGAGACGGATTAGGTTTAAAGGGTTCTTCGATTCGATTTTTGCATAATTTTGACGCAAGCCAGACAGGTAGAAGATATATGCGCAACTTTATTATCCCGGTGCAGAATTGATGCACAGATGTATGCGTGGGTGGATGGCGTTGTGATATTCAATTTTGATTTTGGGGGTGAGAGGCATCGCGACAGCAATATGTAATGGATGATGAGTCGTAACGTGCCATGGACTGAAGATACTGGCATGGACTGGTTTACCCGGCCAAATGCCATGTTTGTCAAGCGGGTGAGGGAAATTTTCCCAATGTGTCTGTGAAAGACGTGCACCACATTTGTGGGTGACTCAATCTGTCATTTTGTATCTTGCTTGCCTAAAATTTTGAAAAGATTTAAATTTTTGAAAGATTTAAAAGAAAATTAAAATTTGTCAAGCATCGATTTACATCATTTTTATTATTTTTGGCATGGCATTTTTTTTGTTTTGGGGGGGCTGGGGGGAAACTTATCCTTGTGATTTGAGTGGCATTAAACAGATGTCTTTTAACCTTTTTTTTTACATGGTCTGTATGCATAACGTTCACAATTTCAAGACTAATCGATCAGGAGTACAAGAGAATATTGTTATCGTTTTTATTTGCACGAAATGAATGAAGAAAATTACCATCAAGAGGTTGCTGTCATCTTGAATGAGGCTTAGTCACTATAATTTGGGGGAGGTTAGAGGTCAGACGCTTTTACGATGTAACAAGCAAATATAATTAGGCAGGGTGGGAAGCGGTTAGAGGACCTCTAACACACTGATGTCAGCAATAATTACTGTAAGCATCTCTCAAGTCTACTTTAGTCAAACTCTGATTATTTATTATATAGTTTGGTTTGGACTCTGGATATTCTGAATGATAATTCCCAAAAGAGTCGTGTAACATTATCGGCAGATATAATTAACGAACAGTATTTATAAGTGTGTTAAATGCATTGTAGGAGTTGAGAGTGGGGGGGGGTGTATAAAACTGTGCACATGCAGCTTATTATTCTTTCTGTACGTACGCGTGCGCTGTATCTTTTACTGTCATAAAATGTGCCAACGATAGGTTTATGAGTCGATTGATCGACGACGGGAAATAAAAGCCTGTTCGGTTAATAACTATCACGCAACATTATCGTACCCCTCGCACATGAAATAAAGGAAGGTCTTTAATTATAATTTTCCCCCTTTTCCTGATCACCGACCACGGGAGCTAATTAAGCTCGTTAGTTTTCTCTCAGGTTTTATCCTCCATGCTCAGCCCCCTCTCCCAAGCCTTCATGGACAACCCCCCTCCCAACTTGACGATGTGCTCTGCCCTCGACCCCATGCTATTTGCAAAATCATCATGAAGCATAATCAACTGCACAATTATCTTTCGCTCCTATCAGCCTGTCAGACGAGCAGCTAACCGCATTTGCGAGCATATAGTATATATGTCCCTCTGTATAACATCTATTTTTGAGTCTGCATGTTTCCTTTATTAATGCGTTGCCTCGATTCTTAGAACATTTCAACCCTAATTTCCGTGGATATAGTGCTGGCTCGGCCGAAGGTGTCACCTAATTTAAAACTGGCACGAGAAGTGGCATGTATCCAGGAGTAGACAAGGCCCATTAATTTAAGCCAAGGGGGGGGGGCTCCCGAGGGGCGATGCCGCCGCCAGGGTCGATCTGTACGTGCAACGGTTAAAACGAAACGAACAAATAAAACGGACGAGCAAAATTACGTCAAAGAAAGTCAAATCGTTTGAGAAATTGTCCACGCTGCTGCATTTTGGTAGGAATATACTGCCCCCATCAATGGTGATTAAGATACGTGATGCATGAGAATATAGAGTTAAAGGAGCATACGGGGAAGACGGAGCAAATTTTGAAGGGGCGGGGATGAGTAGGGGGGATGGGTAGGCTGCCTGTAGCGATGTTATAGAAAATCCTCTCCCTGGCACATTGAGCAAAACATGAAGATTTATTTTTTCTTGTTCCATAAATTATTTTTAAGAACCACTCGTTCAGAAAAGAACCTGGATGCGAAAAACCCCAAACAGCAAGGCACAATCAGGCCTCGCAATTAGACCGATCTACCGCCGGTCCAAATCCTCTGCCATCAGGACCGAAGGCAGCTATAGACCCATTGGTAGCATATATTGCCATGGAGTATGTGTATTAATTGTACCGGTGCAAATTGTGATATTTTTGTAGCTCAACTTCAATTTGTTTGAACAGAATTAAAGCAAAATTAAATAAGCATAAAGTTGCAAATTGGCCTAAAAAATCGAGCACGTTATAATAGCAGCTAGTCGTGGTGGAATGACGTCCATCATTGGCATTTTAATCTTTCGCGTTGTCGTTACCCTTTCATTTGATTTAATGTTGTTTAATTTGATATTTTTCTTTCTTGTTGATGGTACGTGCGTGAGAGCGCTTCGTATGTATATAGCGGTACTACCAGAGTCCACACCATTTAATCCCAGTCCACGCCATAGTCCAGCCGTCTGCTGCTGCTACAGCAGTGATGAATAGGGTCTTCCAAGGTGTTTCGAATTGGCGTCAATTAATGTTTCCATTATTTTTTTCGCAGTATAAGTTCGCTTAACCTCGCAGTGGAGTGGTGGAGAATGTGGCCTTCTCTCACTTAATTCCCTCGGTCTTTGAGAATATGCAGGGTAAAGAGACGACACTCGATCGCATCCGTGGGTTGGATGGGATGGATGGTTACATCAGGCATATGCCTCATTAACCTCTGATCATCCACGATCACCATGGTCAGGGTTGTTTAAGGTGGTTGTTTTTAACCCTGACTATATTAACTAATCTAAATTAGATCAGTGACTTAAAGTGCTGATGATCTTCATACTGATGATCTTCATACTGATATCTTAAGTATACTTGGTAGTATAGTTAAAGTTTTCTGGAGACATTCAAATGCAGTCAGAGTAACATCATTCACCTGAGGTTAGGTTATCATTACAATTTCCACAAATAATTTAAATACTAATAATTACCATCCTAATAATTTTGTAAATGACTATAGGATCAAAGACAAGATAGTATTATGAAATAAAATGAATGTAAATATCATGAAGAAAAAGAAACATTCATATATAAAACTCGGGCTTTTCTGACTGAAATATGTAAACTACGACTGTGCAAAGTCTGTGGGAATCACATATTATATCCATGGTAATATATATGAGCACATGCGGTATATATATAGCCAGGGAGTATATTTATCCTGGTGTAAAATTTTCGGCTAATTGTTGATTGGGCTACGTGCTACGCAGGCGTTAAGCTCGTGTGATAATCACAGTATCGTCACCGTGTGATTAGCTAGATCAGTGATATCACCGCGTCTGTCACTGCACGTTTAATACGTTCGCCGGGTATCGATGAAATCGATACAGGCGTTAGTCACATCAGAAAATTATTTTTATCGGCACGATGGAGGTGACCTCCACTTCCCTGTTTCATTCGACGTGGCTTTGTACGGCGTAATTGGCTCGACGATTTTCTTGGAACCGTTAAAATTTCTGCATTTTAAAATGACGCTGTGGAGGAGCTGGCTCTAATTGGTCCGAGGGTTTTTCACAGCTTCGATTGCTCCATCGTCGTCGTGTAAAGGTTTCATCGAAAAAACGGCGCCTTTATTCTGGGAGTGTAAAACACACGTACTGCTCGGGGAGTGTAAAACACGTACTGCTCGGCGAATGTTTGATATATGTTTGTTCAAGTAATGTCGGGCGGGTGTAACATAACCTCCACTGTGTGACAAGGAAAACCTTGTAGGAAAGTATAATACAGGCATTATAAAGCCCTGACGGAATATTTAGCGTTTGCTATTTATAACGGTACGATGGAGATCTCGCTTGTTCCAACTTTCTGACTTTTCAAAGAACTATGAATTATTCAAGCAATTGCTTATATCTCATAAATATGCATGCGATTTACGGTTTCCCGCATTCTTGAGGTGTAATACACGCCCTGCTCAGTTCCGTTTGGTATTGTTTCATGTTCATGTACATTCTTTGTATAAACTGTAGTATTAATTTATTAATTAGTCAGAATCTGAGAAAATACCAGGAAATGTTAGCTAGCTATAGCTATTATTGGAGATGTTTGTCCTTTATAGCCAAACGTGGTTTGTAACACACTTACCTGGTGTTTTTGTGTCGTTAGTTTAGACTAGTGATTTTTCATCTAGGAATTAAATCCACTTCAGAATTTTTTGGAGAAGAATCAGTGGCAGGATTAGTGTCCAGGGCTTCATCTTTTTTATATGTTACGTTAAACGTTAAATACATTTCTTGGCCAAATAAAAACCTATAATCACAGCTATACTCTCTTACATTTACACCCGAAAGGATTACTTTAAAACGTATGCATGCATTGAATCATTACTGTTGCCATGTGATAGAGTCGGCCGGAAATCCCTGCACACGTATTGCAAATATGGCAATCGCTTTGCTGGTCATTCGATCTATAGTCGTAGAAATCACAGAAATTCGATAGGGTGTTATCGTAACATGGTGAAGGTACATATGCATTTAAAAAATAAATTCCGTTATGTTGGACGTAATAGAGAATACCAATATTCCATTATGTTGGTACATATAATACATGGCTTAGCGATTAACTTGAATAAGTTGCAAAGTGGTATAGACTACATAACAATAGGCTACCGTAATATTACAGGCTAACGTTAGTGTTGCATAATTATAATGACTATAGTAAACGGCTTCACTCTTTTGGAGTTGGATGACATTTTTACCGACCTATGTTCTGCCAAAAAGATCGGCCCGAGCCGATGTCCGGTCCAACCATCGTACAATCCTCAATTTTCATTTTATTATGTCTTTTCTGCCAGCGTAGCATGACTCGGTTGTTATAAAACGAAGACTTGGAAAGATGGTCAAGCATTGTCATTTTTTTCTTACTTGCCTACTGTGAGGTTTCGGTAATTTTTAATACCTAACGAATTCTGTGTACTTCGTCAATTTAATTGCTCTTCATGACAAACCCCTACCTTTTACCGTCTACGGACGTTTGTCTTCGGCCTAAGGCAATGTACGCAGGTCACCGGCTGACCCGGCTGTTCGTATAAGGCCGAAGCGACTGCGGCGCAGATGAAACATTTACACTTTGCACCAAACGGCCGCCTCGCTTCCTTTTTAAAATTAAATCTCCTTCCAAGAGCGTTTCAACGTTTTTACCGATGTTTACCGATGGTTTTTAACAAAGATGTACATCATCAGCGATACATTCTTAAAAAAAGAAAAAAAATTACCGTTCTTTCATTCCCATACGATCTGCTTGAAGCTAGAGCGCTACTAACAGTTGGCACAGGGCCAGCCTAGGTATCAGAATACAAAACCTGCAGCTTTCGGAAGATATCTTCCGTAGCATTCGATCATCTCGGATTACTTCCATCTTGGTAATTTCCTGTCGAACTTAACATTAATTACCCAGTCGAGGCAGCCGCGTTGCATGCAAGCCGGTTTATTCGTGCTAATATAACTTTCCTGATACTTTCTTCTATTATATTTTCTCCAAAATTTAACACAACCGGCAAAGCGGCAGAGTCGGGTGTGAAATTTTGTGCCGGGATGGACTCCTTTCGTCAGTGAAGTGGTATCAGATGTACATTGTACTGTATACATTTAAAGGAGCTGCAGTTTCCTATGCCTACTGTGAATTTTCTATGGTAATAATAATAATGATAAGCTTCATTTGAAGATGGAAATGCTGTATGGAAAATATCCGCTAGAGACAACTGTGATTCTTATAATAATAATAAGAAGAAGAAGATCATTTTAAGATCGAAGTGATTTATGGAAATCTCAAAATTATCCGCTATTTACACAGTCACACAATGTTCGTAAGTAACCGTAGACATTTCAATGGAGGTGGTTTCCTATACAACTCACCGTGAATATTGTACGCTTCATTTAAAGTCTCTGCTAGACAACACATGCAGTCACTTGTTCATAACTGTACATTTAAATGGAGATGCAGTTTCCTACACTTACCTTACCGTGAATATCATATCATCATGATAATAATAATAATAATAATATGCTTCATTTGAAGATCGAAGTGCTGTATGGAAAATATCCGCTGGAGACAATTAACGCTGGAGAGAATATCATATAATAATAAGCTTCATTTTAAGATCGAAGTGAATTATGTATGAAAATCTCGAAAGTATCCGCTAGACAAGACATGCAGTCACATAATGTTCGTAACTGTACATTTAAATGTAAACCGTGAAAAAAAAATTAAACCGTGAACATCATATAATAATAAGTTTGAAGAGCTATATGAAAACCACTGTTCACTCGGCAACACAATCATTTGTTACGTAATTACTGTGCATTTCTTTGGTTATAAATTTGTTATAATATCTTTGTCATACAAAAGTGCATTCCTTTCTTATCTTAATATTCTTATTTTCTGTTTATGGGATAAGCTTTGTCTATCAAAATTGCTACCGTAAATTTGTGATTATTTCCAGCAAAAACAGTGTCCCATGTTAGTGGAACTATTGGGGGGGGAGGGGGTAGGGGAGAGTGATTGGGGTCTTACTGATCCCTGCAAGGGCTGTATATACGTATAATATATATATACATATACATACATATATAGATATATGTATATATATTGTAGCTGTATTGTAGCTGTGTGTTATGTAATTCTTCCATGGAGGTATATGAGTCATTTATTACAACTTATTGTAACATAAACTGCAGACCATTAATTGTTGGCACTCCCTCTCCCAGGAGGCATTGTTTTCATGAAACTGTTGTGCATGGATTACTTTAGTTTTAGTCTACTGGTAGGTTGCTACTGCATGTAATTAACATCTGACAGAATAGTAGTTATTGTAGGGAACTGCCATATCCCTGGGAGCTGCCATTTCTCGGGATTATTGTAGTATATGCCATCCACCTGACATAACTGTTCATAACTATGTTTTAACTAACAATATACGATCAGATGCAAATGCTGCTTTAATAGATTACTGTATGTTCCTTTTTTGGAACCTGGACTATATCCTCTTAACCTCTGTTGTAAAAATTGAAATATATTAATTGCAAAATTGAATATAAAGTTGCATCTCTTTTGGCTGATATCATCAGAATTTAAAAAAAAAAAAGCAGTGACTGGTTATATATAACCCTTTTGTACCTCCACTTCTCTCTACATGCATTTTCACCTCTGCCTTAATCTATTCAATCACTAGGAATCTATAATTACCTCGAGGAAATCATTCCATCTTATCAAACCCCAGATATATAAATATATATAACTTAATTTGACGAAAAACAGTCGATATATATATATGCAACTTTTCCACGAAGAGACGACGTCATTGTAGAACCTTAAGTATCCCGTCGTTCCATGTGTTGGATGCACATCTCTCGCACACACACACACACGCGTATTTCCCCGGCAAAATTTATTTCCAAGTCACCCTGTCGTGGCCGCAGCTATATGCAGTTTGCAGCTTTTCGCTTCCCGCCCACGCAAGGGTATAACGTTCTCCCAAAGTCAACATCTAATCACGAGGGATCTTCGTAGAAGTGTTCTGATGAATGGTATAGGAGGCCCGTAGACTTCGGCGCCGGCCGTTTTACGAACCAATTCCTGGATGTATATGCATGCGACTTGACCATCACGGTTACGTGCAATGTCGATGGGGTGTAGAAAAATCGAGTCGCCATTTCTTAGATTACAGGCAACATTCATGTGCATCGAGCAAGCCCGGGCCAAACGACCGTCCGTTACGTTAATGATCGAGCAAAAATTACCAGGGTCCGCGGTCGTTAACGTTTCACGTAAAAATACCCATGACATTTAGTTTACGTATTCAGTCTGCTAGCATTCATATGTAGAGCCCAGCTGCTGTTAGGGGTCCTTTAATTGACCATTTAATATATCTGCAGCCTTTAATGATACAGAACAAAGCTAGGCAGATCATGGCAAATGAGTTATCATCGTTTTAGAGTTGCAATGTTTACGTTACTCTGATTAACAGTCTAGATTTTGAAAACATGTATATAAGTATTCTGGGGTTGTATACCGTCACAGAACTCTCAATAAAAATAAATAACAAAACTGCAGGAAACGACGATTTCTCTCGCTCGATATTCTCTTGTACTGTACTTGCAGCGAGAGAATAGTTTGGAGAGGCCCGATTGCGTATCTCGCACGGTATATTTTGTTTGTACATGTAAGCTAGACCACCACAAATGTATATGTACATGTGTATGCATAGGCTAGAGTTTTTCCGCTGTTTTTATGATTATGTTTTTTTATGATTATGTTAATGAAGATCTTTGACACATAATTTTATTACATTTATTAAAGTAATAGGGTGTGAAGGGTTTTCAAAAATCGTTTGCGGCAGCTTCTAGCTGTATTGAAGGGACCGGTGGTAGCCAGGCCTAGCTTTCCATGATCCTAGGCATACCATAATCGAGAGAATCAGGAAATTGTCCAAATTGAGAGAAAATTCAATTAAAGTAACAATAATTAACGGACGTAATTTCTGTAACCGGGCCTCGATCGGTAGCCCTGCATGGTTGCAACTCCAGGATAATAGCTAGGTCATGTACTCAAGCAGGACTATCTATCAGTAGTCATTCAAACCAGCATTCATTTATATAAATGCAATAATAATAATAATGTAGCAAGCATGTACTACCATCGTTATGTTTGTAAAGATCTCAGAGCTTCAGTCGAGTAGTCAGATTATCACATTTTTATGTGGGCAACATTTAAACTATATGCCTCGAGATGCCAAAATCACATGCAATTGGTTGCAGTATCTGATGTTCATGTGATGGATGACATGTCTGTCTAATGCATGATGGTGGAAACTTAATGCCTAATACTTCCTAATTTCGTCTGGATCGAGATAAATTTATATATG
>JAODAG010036247.1:0-17404 GCA_027574785.1 Orphnurgus asper | reverse complement strand
TCCTGTCCACCTCTCCCTCTACTCTAGTACACCTCTCCCTCTACTCTAGTACACCTCTCCCTCTACTCTAGTACACCTCTCCCTCTACTCTAGTACACCTCTCCCTCTACTCTAGTACACCTCTCACTGTAATCCTGTCCACCTCTCCCTCTACTCTAGTACACCTCTCCCTCTACTCTAGTACACCTCTCCCTCTACTCTAGTACACCTCTCACTGTAATCCTGTCCACCTCTCCCTCTACTCTTGTCCACCTCTCCCTCTACTCTTGTCCACCTCTCCCTCTACTCTAGTCCACCTCTCCCTCTACTCTAGTATACCTATCAGCTAATATTGTCCACCTCTCACCTAATTGTGTCCACCTCTTTATGTAGCACTAACAATTTTTCTTTTTCAGCCGGCACACGAATTGTTTGCCTCGACTTTGCTCTGAATCGTAACTTGGCCAAGATCATGGCTATACCTGAAAGCAATGAGCGCAACATCGACTGTCTCAATGGAATTCGTGTTCTGAGCATGTTTTGGGTCATCCTGGGTCATATCTATTTCTTTCCTATCACCTATGGTGGCCTATGTAAGTTCCAAGGAGATTTTGTTTTTTTAAATTTGAACTGTGACCCTCTTAGTGTTATTTCAAATGTATTCTGTGGTATGTTTTATTGTTTCACATCACTACAAACAAGATCATAGCAGCTTGCCTAGAAGAAAATCTGTTATTTTCCCAGCAGTTAAAGCCAGAAAACATTGTTAATTAGTTATTCATTTCTGTATACCTTTGTTTTTGTTCCCACTTTGTTTTTGTTCCCATTAACGTACCACTTTTGCCAATGATATGACTCGCCCCAATACTCATGCCCAGCATGATGAGTCAAAGGTGGGTCATTGGCAAATTAGAAGTGACTCACTTGACACATCAGTTCACCAAAGTGACTCTTGGGTGGGTCATTTTCACCAAAAATGTTGGGTCACTCGTCAACGTTCACATCTTGTTAATCATTAATTATTCCGACTCCTGTGTTAAGCGTCGTTATAAGCAAATTGTCATATACTATTGAGAAGTGCATAGAGGTACGTATACACTGTAGTTCAATTGTACTTGACTAGACTTTCTCTTGTGTATGAAGTTCCTGTGTTTCAATTTCAAACCTTGTACATGTTGAAAAAATTGGCCTTATCAAGAAAGGCATGGTTGGAAGTTCATTATCTGAATGTGACACTTCAAACTCGCAAATGCCCTCGGAAAGTTTCAGATTTAAATTACGTTGGTTCCACACTTTGACTTAATGCTGAAAAGTTTTCTGCTGAGCTTATTTTGACTATATATGGCATTCAATGTACTGGATTTAAAAATTTATTCAAGCATACCATCAACACAGATAACTATGCCAATTCCATAGGCATATTCTATATAACTGAGAGGATTTAACGATATTGACCTCTGGCAGCTACTGTCTGCAAGGCATTTATTTTGCAGTAATTTTGTTTTTCATTGAAACAGCTTCACATTGGCTGGTGCTAAATTACATGTTCGTGTGTAGAATTTACTTACATTGTCTCTACGGTGCCTTCTCTTTGCAGTCAATTATGGGGATGCCATGTTGTGGACGAAGAACTTCTTCTTTCAAACTGTTTTGAATGCCTACTTTTCGGTGGACTCCTTTTTCTTCCTAAGGTCTGTCTTCCCGTCAACTCTTTCCTAATTATCTATACAGGTTCTGGTTATTTTCTGTATGCCTAATGTAATTTAATAGATCTACTGTAATTAGTCTACTGTAATAAGTCTACTGTTATTAGTCTACTGTAACATATTCAAATAATACATCCAAGAAGTAAGAACTTGGGTATAAGCTGGAAAAGCTGTAAAATTGTTCTCGTCTTTCGTACATTTTGGAACCGCGGTAGCGTTATTGACCCTTGCAATTAAGTCTGTAATATCATCACTTCATTACTACAACATACAATCAATTTACTCTCGGTACTGTATAAGCCTGGCAAATTGAATTTTTGTACTAGAACCAGTTGATGTAAATATTTCTCTCTCTCTCCCGCTCTTCTGCCTGCTCTCTCTCCTCCCTCTGGTCACAGTGGACTGCTGGTCTGTTACATAACCCTACTCAAGCTGGATAAGAAGAAGGGACGTCTACCGTGGCACTGGTTTTACTTACACCGATACATTAGGTGAGGAAGCTCCTCTATCCCATTACACTTGCCATTAATAATTAAATCCAAATTTTGAAGACGTTGCTTGTTGACAACATTTGAGCCACAAGTCTCTGCATTCACCTGCTGTTCTATGCCATAGCCTTAGTTATTGATGTCCCCAGGAAGTATGATAGAGTTGGGGGCAGGACACACCACCATGCAAACACTGTGCCTCCGAAGTGGTGTAAACGATGTTACGTTACGATGTGAGGTGACGATGTGATGGGAAGATTTGCATCATTACCTTTTAGAGGGAGAATCATTAATAAATTGTCCCAACTGTTTACCCGACTTCACTAATGGGAACAATGCTTTCCCTCCATTTATGTAAACCTGAATAACTATGATGAGAACTGTGTGTGTAAGTTCTTTCATACCTTAGACAGACGTAGATAATTCATGTGAAATACTTGGATTAAGTTATGAACGTAAAGCGTGACACCGACTCCCGGAAACGATAGAGCTAAAACATTTTGCAACTCAAGCATACAACCACAGAAAGAGGTTCTTGGTTTTATGTAATAAACTGTTTATGATATGAACGGTTGCAGAAAAAGCAATCATGATGAATTGATAATGACCATAAACAATAAACGTCAAGCTCCGATGTTTACCTTCTAAAGGTAATGAAACATTTCTTAGAAGCTGAACCATCATGAAGGTTAATTTTCACTCTGCCATAGGTTGACACCAGTCATGCTGTTTACCATCATGATTTGGATGTATATCGCTCCACACACCCTCTGGGGGCCCAAGGCGGCTTTAATGTCCCTTAGGCCCTGGTGCCCACAGTACTGGTGGGCCAATGCTTTCTACATTCAGAACTTCTACCCTGTACACTTTGGAGAATCTGTAAGTGGTCAGGATTTTCATTACATTTCCTTTTCTTATGCAAATCTGTTTATAAGTAAAATTGGGGAGGGGAATTGTGAATCCAGCTACAAATTTAATGGAAAATATTTGATCGATCTCTTTTTCATAGACAGATGTGTACATAGACATGAATTCATAAGAGTGGTATATAGAAAATCAAGGTAGCAATATTATATTGTTGTGTTTATCATTCTAGTAGAATGTTTTGAGAGAGAGAGACGAATGGACAATTACTGCAAAGCAATAAATGACTCTAACGTTCACACGTATGCTTCATTCTTGAAGCAGTACACACGCATGCTTCATTCTTGACAAATGCAGTGCATATGTATGCTTCATTCTTGAAGCAGTACACACATGCTTCATTCTTGAAGCAGTACACACATGTACACATGCATGCTTCATTCTTGATGTAGTACACATGCATGCTTCAATCTTGAAGCAGTACACACGCATGCTTCATTCTTGAAGCAGTACACATGTATGCTTCATTCTTGAAGCAATGCACATGTATGCTTCATTCTTGAAGCAGTACACATGCATGCTGCAATCTTGAAGCAGTACACACGCATGCTTCATTCTTGAAGCAGTACACATGTATGCTTCATTCTTGAAGCAATGCACATGTATGCTTCATTCTTGAAGCAGTACACATGCATGCTTCAATCTTGAAGCAGTACACACGCATGCTTCAATGTTGTAGCAGTACACACACATGCTTCATTCTTGTAGCAGTGCACATGTATGCTTCAATCTTGCAAGCAGCAGTACACATGCATGCTTCATTCTTGTAGCAGTACACATGCATGCTTCAATCTTGCAAGCAGCAGTACACATGCATGCTTCATTCTTGTAGCAGTACACATGCATGCTTCATTCTTGTAGCAGTACACATGCATGCTTCAATTTTGAAGCAGTACACACGCATGCTTCAATCTTGAAGCAGTACACACGCATGCTTCATTCTTGAGGCAGCACATACTTATACTTCATTCTTGAATAATCTTGCTCCTATCTGTGCACGCAAATCGAAGCTTGCAACATATCATTATGACCATCACTCTTTCTATAGCAGCTCCTGAACTATGAACTAAGGTTCCTACTAACATAAAAACCTCACCAAATGTCGGTACTCTTAATAGGAAATTGAAGACTTATCTTTCCTTCCTGACTGCAAGCACCACTGAACATTGTTTAGTTTTGAATATTAGGCACTATGTTAAGTTATTTGATTGATTGATTTATTGAGTCTTATTCCTCCCCAAATTACTTACGAGACAATGGAAACTACCCAGCTCTAAGTATAGAGCCGATTTCGATGGTGAATTTATTAACGAAACATTGTTAAATATATGGCACACTTTGAAATTGGACTATAGGCATCTTTATTTGTTCATGGTTTGTTAGTGAAGAGAGTGTCCTTGAGAAAATAATGACATTTAATCCGTCAGAGAAAATGGTCTTTGAGAGTGACAAGATTGGGTGGATAAAAAGTGATATAGCTAATTTTGTCCCAAAAGTTAAAAGTTGAAATGCATTAAATTGATTAACATGATAGAATGAACATGCAAGAAAAGCTCTTCAGGAGATAATGACATAGCGACACATTTTTTATCACTCAGTCAGAGCAAAAGTGATGATGAGTTGATAATAAAGCGATATTTATGATTTTATTCCTATAAAGTTAACAATGAATTATGTAGTGTTGAGATATTGAATGATATAGCTAATTTTGTCCCAAAAGTTGAAAGTTGAAATGAGGTATATTGAATAACATGACAGAATGAACATTAATGTGATCATGCAAGAAAAGTGCTTCAGGAGATAATGACATAGTGACACATTTTTTATCACTCAGTCAGAGCAAAAGTGATGATGAGTTGATAATAAAGCGATATTTATGATTTTATTCTTAAAGTTAACAATGAATTAGGAGTTATTGAATGAACACTAATGGTGTTCAAGGAAATTCTGGTTAAATGTTTAACAGTAATGTTACTGGCACTTGAGTTATTCTCTTCTTTCCCTTCTGTTGACAGTGTATTGGATGGACTTGGTATCTGGCGAATGATATGCAGTTCTTCCTCATCAGCCCTGTCATCATCTATGCATTGTATAGGTAAGGTATCCCACTCAATGTTCATGCATTGTATAGGTAAGGTATCACACCCAATGTTTATGCATTGTATAGGTAAGGTATCCCACTCATTGTTCATGCATTGTATAGGTAAGGTATCCCACTCAATGTTCATGCATTGTATAGGTAAGGTATCCCACTCAATGTTTATGCATTGTATAGGTAAGGTATCCCTCTCAATGTTCATGCATTGTATAGGTAAGGTATCCCACTCAATGTTCATGCATTGTATTGGTAAGGTATCCCACTCAATGTTTATGCATTGTATAGGTAAGGTATCCCACTGAATGTTCATGCATTGTATAGGTAAGTTATCTACCTTCTGACTAACAGAGGTCAAATTAAGGGCCACTATACCCTTAAACGTAATGAAGGGAGCGGAGCATGAAACGACGCGTTGTCCAGAGGTCCGTGAAGGCACCTGCTTGGCGGGGACCAGGGGCAAAGGGAGTCTGGCTGCAGCATCCCTGGAAAATTGTGGGTTTTCAGCTTTTGAATGGCCTGAGGTGTATCTTTTAACCCTCTTCCGGCTTACGGGCCGTTTGTGCAGTATACATTTTATTCAAGCGACCTGGTGAGAGCTGAGACAAAACACGTCTTGGCTGGCCGGTGCACGCAGAGCCCGACAATTTGCTGCTTACCACGACTTTTAGCTCTCGTAAATGTGTCACGGCAGATATGACATCAGCAACAAAGTACGGCGGTCATCGTTTTGCCGTCGGAAATTTGAAAATGACAGCCGATCGTACTCCGTTGGCCTGCAATGGAGGCCACATACATAAATAAGTCTGGGATACACTGCTAGTGGAGCGCTGTTCTTCGTTTACTTCTGGATGGTTTGAGCTCTGAGAGCATGCTGAGGGCCACCATCAGTCATTTGGAGAGGGAACCATTTCACTACATATCACTTGCAATTGCCACTAACTTTTTGACACTACGTTACCATTCAAGTGTGTTATGTTCTGGTGAGTTGACGTATGTTTACTGTCAGTTAGACTTCCATTTGGAAATCGGGCGAGCACTGAAGTTTGTGATCCAGCACTGAATAAGAGCTAGTATTCCTCGAAAGTGATGCAGAATGTTTTATTGGCTGTTTTACTTCTACTACCTCAAGCCTTTGCTAGTTTTGCATCTCCATTCGGAAATCCGGCCGTTCTTACATTTAGCAGCCTTTGTTTCATAGCTTTGGCCGCCTATGGGGATTTTGTAACTGCTGGGAAAAGCACGGATAATTCCCTATTAGGTCACCTGGTATCTTGCTCGTTGTGAATATGAGGCAGTTGCATCATGTCCGGAGTAGAATGGTTCCTCTCTGAAGTCCCATGCATCTTCATCCAAGTGGCATGTAACAAATATCGATTTAGCCCTGCATGTCTGTCATGTCTGTGGATTTTGTACATAGCCTCCTCACTTTCTGCCATGAACTGGTGTCCTCCTTAAGTGTGTCATTTGAGAGGTTGGTATATTTATTTCATTGTTTCTATGGTCAATGGACGACGCAAAACCTTCGCCTTCCCAACCTCCGATGCTGCAAATGGCAATTTGTGTTGATTTAAAACCCAAGGCGCTCTGGACGATAAGCGTCGTTTCTCGTAAAGTCGCTGATCGCACATTTTGTTTTTACTTCAAAATAAAACAACCTTTCCTTTTTTTTTTTGATATATAGTTTTATATCTCTTTCTTCATGTGCCACTTGACATGTCACATGATTGCGACACATTGCACACACATAATGGCGCATATGTCACATGGTGCACACCACATGGGGCACTCCGCAATTTGAGAAAATTCTGAATGATGTAGAACCATGCCCGGAGGCCATTTATAACGGAATTCATTCATAACTAGCAAATTTAGGATTGATATCTTCATAAATTCACCTAGACCGGGAGGTTCGTTAGAGATTTTCTCCTAACATAATCTTTAAGGGTCGAGGATGAGGGTTGAAGATGTTTTATATAAATTTTATCTTATCAATTTAAAGTAATAGATCTGGTTAAAAATTCTCTAAAATACTAATTGGTAGATATAATTCCTGGACCATTGTGTGATTTTCAAAAGTATTTTGTGGTTCAGTTAAAAGAGAACCTCAAATTTTCTATCATCGATATAACATACGGTTGAGGTCCCCCATCTCAGTTTTTCCTGATTTTGTTCCTGTACCGATTATTATTATCTTGTAATGTGTTGATCCCTTTGCAAAATAGTTATTCTTTGTCAATAATGCTATGCATGGTTACATGAAGATATTGTCCTCATGGAATTTATTTTGATTTTCTTGGCAGAGTTCCACTGGTTGGTTTTAGCATTATCGGAGCTCTACTCTGTATCAGTTTTGCCGTGACCGCTAGCCTCATAGCTCACTTTGGGTTGACAGCCTCGCCGACCGCTCAAATCACGTAAGTCCCTTGAATTTTAGTCGAACATTGTACGGGGGCCAAGGAATTTCCTAATTTCCAGTTTATGCCTTCATTGAGCGTTAAATTTTATAATTCAGATTCGTTTGACTCCCGTAGAAAATTTGAATTCGGACCATGACAGTTGTTACATAATCCATCTTTTGCAGCAAAGTACATAGACGCAGAGAGAACAGTTACAGCACACAAGCTCCTTGATTAAACCAACGTAACCAATCTTCCGCGAGCACTTGCAATGGTCCTCTGTGCCTGTACATTGCTGCAATGACCGATCGCACAATGACGTAGATGGTCCCAACAAAATCTTCAAATTCAAAATTAAGCACATGGCGAGAATCCCCCTTTAAAGAATAAAACTTCTGCTGCTGGAGCTATATTACTTTGCTTTGTTGAATACCCTTCTATAGTTAATTATTGAAGCTGGTCTGTGCGACACAGAAATGCACGCCAGTAAATTTTATAACCAAGGAAGGTAAACTGGGGGAACTTCCTACTTACCGGCTCATTGACAATATATCACAGTTCTTTTTATTTAGGCTTTGAATGAGCTTTTATACATGGGCAATCTCAAGCAAAATGTACCATGAACTCTCTGCTTTGCAGTTAGGTATCCAATAGTGGATGTGAACTCTGTATATTTGGTAGTGGTTTGATCTGCCAAGCCATCCATCCACCTGAACAACCTTGAAAGAGCCATTGGGGGAACCTCACTGCAGGTTTTGCTCCGGTTTATATTTTTGTAGTTCTCTTTCTTCTCAGAGATCCTTCCATAGTCACTGCAGACTACGGCAACATCATATACCAGAAGCCGTACGTCCGTATCCCCCCCTACCTAGTTGGAATGGTCCTTGGCTACACTATGTACAGACTCAAGGATAGACGGGTCACCATCAGCAGGGTAAGAATTCTCAATGTCGATCATTCCAATTTTTTTTCTGAATTGAAAAAGGTTGCGGCTGCTGGCTTAATTAGATATTTTGACGGTGGATGGTTTTGGGGGGGTGGTGGGGCACGAATTGGGGGCACCAAACAACTAAGTGTTAGGTCATCAACTTTGAACGAATTGGATGGTCACATCCTCATCGACATGGCATCAAGGTTTCGAAACTGACCTCATTCTTTCAACCTTTGCCCTATAGAGAGTAGGGTCTTGTTTCAGATGAGGTGTCCAACTGTTTGAACCAGTAATTAATTTTCATGACAAAAATTAATGAAAAATTTACGGCGTGCTGTTCTTTTAGCTAGAGTTTATCAGTGGGAACTCAGATTTGTTTGTTACAGAAGGACATTGAAACTATTTGATAACTGCATGCTGAGATCTCTCAGAGTATAAAGATCACTGTCTCTGATTATGAGAGGTTTTTTTTGTCTTTTATTGACATTATAAGGAAATGGAATGATTTTCACTGTCTGTGTAATTCCTTAGTATTATCTTGCTGATATGTTCTGAACTGTTGTGAAAATGAAAATCTCATTGTGTCAAATCATCCGGACAAACTAACATATTTTGCTCCTGATGTTTAGAGGCAATGTACTGAAAGCAAAACTCCCGATCTCTCCACATCCGCACCGTACAGCTAACATCCCTTTGGTCAACTTGTATTTTCTGTTTCATTTACATAGCCTCTCTTAGCCTTGGGCTGGTTTGTAGCTTCTGTCATTGCCATAGCGACACTCTTCGGTCTCTATGGTGACTTTATTGGGCATCCGCTGAAGAAAGGTGGAAACATAACGTACGAGATGCTTAGCCGTTTCGCATGGGGTGTGTTCCTCTCCTGGGTAGTAGTGTCGTGCAAGTTTGGTAAACCAGGTGAGTTGCCTGCAGTTAGTCTGAATTGGAAGAGATCTAAACAGGACAAGTTTACTCTTTGTAAGCATGAGTATAACAATAATTCAGTATACATCAGGATACATCATAATAAGTAATAGTAAATAAGACTACATCAGTATACATCACATACATCGTAATAAATAAGAATACATCAGAATACATTTCTCCTTTCAGCCTTTATTGAGAGAGAGAGTGTGCAGGTGCATATGTATATGCATGTGTGCTATTATTGTGTGCTACTTGAGCTTGTAAACATGATAACACAAGAATGGCTTGTTTAGAAATAAATCTACAAATGTAGGACCAATTTGGCTGAAGGTGTTGATGGGCATACTAAACATGCATACCAAGGCCATGCTATTATTTGCATCATTTTTGTTTAATAAGAAAGTTTGAAACTCGACTAGCTGTTTTAAAGAAACCTATATGAATGTATACCGGAGAATTCACGAGAATTTCTTGAGTCGATAAATCACTACCGTGGCAGATTATGGGCAATGAGATGGCGTGAGAAGTGAAGGTGGATTACAGGTGGCGCTGACTAAATTTAATATTCTGAAATTCTTTAACCCTTTGGGTCCTACGTTTTCTACTGCAGTGTAGTGCTGATACCGCGGATTAGGTCGTGGATGTAGATTCCGCCGAAAATTGCTAGCTTGACCCAGAGGTTAAGTACTTTAAGTTTGAGAAGAATACAAATTCCCTACTTTACATTCTCTCTTTGGCAGTAGAAGGGTGGCTGGGAAGGAGGGTGCAAGGGTTGGTGTATGTCTGCTATATTGACAAACATTGGAATAGGGAATAGATACGGTAGCAAATATTGCCAGACTAGACTAGATTATGTCAAGTGAGATCATTTTAAATCCACTGTAGTTTTCACAGGTTCAGAGATTCCAAGCTTGATAAGGAGACGGGAGACGGAGTGGGAGACGGTGATGGAACTCCCATCTTGAAAATTTCTTCGTTATGAAATTTATCTTGTAGGTAATGGGCATCGAAACCTCAAACGTGTAGTCCTGCATATCTGTTTTTTTTTTCTCTTAGGTTGGGTCAATGACATTCTAAGCTGGAACGTGTGGATTCCTTTCAGTCGCGTCACGTATACGGCGTACCTTCTTCATCCAATCATCATCATAACATTCCTTGGCAACTCCGGCGTTCCGTATTACGCTTCTCAAGTACTTCAGGTAAGGTGGTCATCTGGCCTCGCGTTTCTCTCTGAACCTTTCGGTGAGTTTGGCCCAACGTTATACCAAGCAGTACGTTTTGAGACTTGTCCACACAAATAATCTCGTTTGTAAGGATCTCATTGATGGCCTTCAATTTAATGCCTCGAAAATGTTGTCTATGACAAGGAACAATAATGTAGTGATAATGATTGTGTTGCTGACATTACTAATGACAAAGAAAATAATGTCATGTTTCGTAAATCCATCAAAGTTACAAAATGTTACAGGTATACATGCCGTCATGGTGTACAAATGTTTACATAAAACCTATAAATATATCCTATAGTAAATAAAAGGATCAGATATATGAGGGTTAGTCTGCATCAATGGTGCATGCATTTCGTCAGAGCTCGTACATTGTCGCTGTCATGTTTAATATCCGGTATGTTTCTATAGTCGTGGTCTCCTTCCATAGTTGACTAGCTAATAAGCTGGTAAAATACATGTACCATACAAGCTGAAGGAATTCTCGCACTAGTAATTGTAACGTAAAAAATGGGGTCATTAAAACCATCCCCAGCAATAAATATCCCCTGATTAATGACCATTCTGCATATGGTAACAACCAACTTTGCAGTAGGCTCTATGCCAGTTGTTGTGGTTTCCATGGTACTTAAAAATTGGTCATAAAACTGTCTAACTAGAAGGTGAATGGCTTTCCAAAAAGCCAGTGGAATCTTCGCATCATGGGTATGTTCGGTACCGATCGTCTCTCCTCTGCTGATGGATAAAATTGGTGAAATGAAAAGGCAGCATATCGAACAAGTGGAAAAATGTTTCCAATGTAAGTTAGCGTTGCAGTTGTCTGCTTGCTGGGACAGACAGCCTGGACCCCAAAATTCCTCAAATTAATGCTGGAAATAAACAGCGGCCATGCAGGACTTCCCCGCTGTTCGAAGGGGCCCATATGGTGCGCCCTACGAAAGCGAATATTGTCCACGGCAGCCGTACAACTCGGTCCGGGACACGCTTATAAAATTGCCATATAGCGCCCTACGTGGATCGTACGTTTCTCAAGAATAAAAACGATCGCTGTGCTAATAAGCCATTTAAGCCGTGACTATATTTACCCGGCAACGAACGGCTCTCTCTAAAAGCTGAATGTCAGAGGAATAAAAGTTTATTATAAAAAAAAAAATTCACCTACGCCTACGTTATTATGGTTCAAAAATATGTCAAGTTTTGGGTTCATGACTCTTTTAATGTCTCCTGTACATGTCGCTACATGTTTACCCATTGGACTTTTTTAATGTTTGGCCTTGGTGGCCCTGGTAAGAAATAAGAAAGTACCGAGGGCAAAATGGCCGTGACCTTGACAAAAAAAATAACAAAATTCCAGGCTTAACTAAAACAAACAGCCTATCTGAACTAATAGCTTACTTCCCCTGTAATTCCTTTGAAATGTCCAGTGCATTGAAAATGTACCAATCCTTATAGGTGAATCTTGACTGTGGCTAGTAATCATTTTTTCTCCTCTTCACTACAGATATATTACTTTTGCAGTATCGTCCTCGTGTCCTATGGGTCTGCTTTCCTTCTTTCGCTGTCGGTCGAGTTCCCTCTGGCCAACATGGAGAAACACTTTATGCCCAAGATGTAGCTCGACAAGATGTAGGTGTCGACTGTAAATCGTTCGGCACAAAATGTCAAAATTGGTGGTATATTTAGTAGATATCGGGGAGGGGAATGTAGAGACATCTTTCTACAGGGATGTAGTAATGTGTATTAGTGCTTAAATGTAGCCGTTATTGGTTGAGTGCATTATTAATGATGTGAAGATTACATTGCTTAGGATCAATTCCGCCAAATTTTGCAATGTTTTCTTTTTCAATTGCAACAGTACTACTATACATCGAAATTTCAGGTGGGAAAATACACCTTGCTAATTCTGGTTGATTGAGTAGTCAACTTTTTACTCCAACTTAATTATGAAAGTGATTCTCACATTAGCTATGATTTGTGTATGTCCTGTATATTTTAACTCTTTGAAACATTGAATCCAGATTAAATTTTAAAAGTGTGCTTTGTTCGTGGAGTTGTCATTATGCTCATCCAAAATTCTCTGGGGAAGTGGGTATCTATCCGATGTATTAATTGCTGATACGTGTCCTGTCTTGGGATGGATTCTCCCACGTCCAGGACCGTAGCCCGGACGTGGCTTTCCAGGGGGAATTTATGTTCGCTGGGGCTCGGAAAAAAAGAGTGCATTGAAAATTAAATGAGAGCTTGCACGCAACTGGTGGTGTTTGCCAACTTGTAAAAGTGGAACAGAAAGTCCATTGACCCTGGGGAATGAAGCCCTGACGATCCCTGTTAGGTGCGTCGACCACCCCACCAGGAGAGGTAATCATTAGAGAAAGGGTTGCAGATGGCACGTCTGTCTCCACGCCTAGTGTCTACTTGGCTTTTCGGCCTGCTGAAAGGGGAAACAATTTTGCAAAATTGGGCGATTTTTTTTTTATAGGACTTTAATTTGACTGAATATAAGATTAATGAATTTTAAGTCCACAAAATTTGACTAGATAAATATGCCGAATGAATTGAAGTTTGCCGACCAAACGTTCCTCTGCCCCCATTCACTAACGGATTCACACTAACAAGCCATTTGAAAGCGATATCTTTGATGAAACAACAAACAGTTTAATTAATGAAACAACAAACAGTTTAACACAACAAGAGCGTTTGTTGCAAGAACAACGCTTTAATTCAAGCAACGACAGGAAGCAAGAACAGGGCATTTGAAGTAACACCAAGACGTTGAAGCGATGACAAGACGTATCATCATGAACAGCAGGCCTTGTCACTAATCAAGGAAAATTTATTGTAACGTCCTGTCTGATAATGCAGTCGTCCAGATCCTAACCAATCAGTTCATGATGCTGGCTACTTCCAAAAATAACTAAGTTCCAACTTTGGCGACTAACTAGAATGATGGGAGCAAGAATGATGGAGAACTAAAGGCGGGGGTTTCGGATAACTGTGGAATATTTTCACATTAAAATAGCTATCTCATCAGCTGCACCCGGAAAAGTTTCGCTAACCTGTTCACCCCCACTACATTGTAGCCAGGTAAAATCAGAGGCAGAAGGGCGTCTCCCTGAACGAAAGGTGGGCGAGGGATAGTATCGTTTCGCCCCAAGATATGAGCAACTATCACATAGACCCCTCCCCCAGGACAGTTCAGTCATCCCTAAAGTTTGAATTGGTTCCTCACAATCGCTCTGGATCTGCACTAAGAACGAACCATCATGGAAAATAAAAAAAAATGATCAATATTTGTAAAGCAGCTGCGCTGAACAATCATTGCACACCATATGCACACCATATAGTACGGTAACTCCACAAAAGAGCTACAAAACTATGCATACATGCTGTTACCACACACATACACCCACACTGACCCACAACTTTCCAAGATTGCAAAGCAACTAAGAGCATCCTCCCCTTGTCATTATAACCGTGTACCATGTATTTCTATCGTAATCATTAATTATATCTCCGCGCCTTCCATAAACAAAGAAGTCTAGCTTGCATAAATACGGGCGATCTCATCTATGATAGCATGCTGTCCATGTGTACCGTAGTGGGCAATCGCCTGCATGATTATGCCTAGCGATGATGATTACATGCTGACGGCCGGAGATCTCATATGTACACGATTCGTGTAGGCCATTTTACCATGAATACTAACTTGCGATCCTTTCAGATTTGAACTTGTTTTTAGGCACGTGCACCATACACGGGGTCCATGTTGTATGGGTGTTCTCCATAGAAATAGTCTGTTCTCTCATTATGGGAGCGATCCAGCTGTGTAAACCATGGTCGATCTTCGTGGCATTCCACTGAGACAGTGAGAGGGGGTATCTTACTCCTACTTATATATATTCGCTACCTATATTTAATTATATTTATTGTATAGCCTCCTATGGCCTACCGTAAATTATAAGTATTAGGCCTATATAATTATATACTAACGCCTGATATTCTAGGATATAGGCTACTCCATAAAGTGTGCAGACACTTCTATCATAACATCTCACATTCGCTCATCACAGCTGTAGTGCAGCCGACTGCATGATGCTAAATAGGTTGTTCTCACTCGGCCATTGTTCATCCACGATCTACACGTCGGTCAGGGTTTCTTTATAAGCCAATCATGAGACTTCCCAACCCTTACTATATTAAACTGAACTACCGGTAATCTATATCGCATCACTTTCATATCAATTATCATATAAGAGATGTTGCATTTGTCATTATTGCTCTTTAATATATTGGCAGAAGGTAACGTAACATTTCTTGCCTCAGGAAAACAATTAGACCTTCACCGTTCTATTTCGGCAATTTTTTTTAAATGTTCAGTATCTGCAGATTTCTGAGTCTGCCATGTAGGCTACGTAGCTCGTGTGCGGTTTCGTTTGTTTGGAGACGTAGGTGAGAAATGAAAGTAGCATCGTTTGTCACAGCACGAGAGACCTAGCTAGTTTCCCCCTGTATGTAGCCATATAGCTAGGTCAGCCTACAGGCCAGGCTATTATAGTTGTACTACTTTTGTTCGTAATACGTTACGTAATATTTGTTCCGTAACGTTATACCTGCCATGCATTGTGTAAATGCATTTTTTTTTGGAGAACACGAACTGTGAGTTCGTGTTCTCCAAAAAAAAGATGAACTTGAAATTGAAGAAAAAAATCGACTTAAAATATTTTCGGAAAACAGAACCTTCGCAGTTATGTATAGAGAGGATTATGCAGAAACGAGTCGACCTACCAGCCGGAATACAGGAAAGCCAGTCTTCGTAGGTCAACTATGATCATGGATTCCACAGATCAATGATGATGGAAGGATGACTATGCAATGTATAATTTGAATCAAATTTATTAATAGGCTCTCTTCTCGGAAAAGTACAATAACAATGCTTCGGCACTTCTGTAGTTTAGGCTAGATTGTATGGTGAAAGTCTTCTCACTCAATTAAGCTCGAATGAACTTAAGCTATTGAATTTATCAACTTCTAGTTAGAATAATAGTTCAGAGTATGATTTATTGCATTTATCATTCGGTTGACGTCCGACTTCCGAAAATACGGTCTTTTCTGGTGACTACATAGTACGGTACCTGTATTTGGTGAAACAGCTTCCAATCCATCATTACGAAACCATATAAAGAGGGACAAACAACATCAGATCCTGTTATCCAATTACCCGTCCTCGGAGAACCTAAACAAGCATTATTTTGAGATGTTTCAAGCCATAGATCGATCCATCACTGATTAACTTAAAGTAGCCCTAATTTCCTGAACCTTTTCCAATGACTGCAGTAATTCCGTCCAAGTCCGGCTGCATAGCACATTCAAGATGAAGTCTATAACCATCGACTTCCATCGAAGCACCCTGGTTCAGCAACAAGAGAGTTGTCACATGGCCATCTGCATGTAGAACCTAGTAACCACTGAATGTACTAGTACGACGAAACCCGGCAAAATATGACCGAATCATTCCCAAATCCAGTTACCCTTCCTAACTGCTTCTGCGCAATCGTTCATTGCCAAACTCAAAATAGCGACAAGATAGTCCCCCATTCTCTCCTACCGATCACGGAAGTTCCCACTTAGGTGAATAGTAGCAGCTTATCCTATATACACTGTAGGCCTAAACTAAAGATGCGTCGTAAGACACGCAAAAGGTAGTTAGGTATTGCCTGCCCTGGACATTACTACATTGTTATACACAATTTCGGATGTTGCACGGGCTAACGCGACGTCATGGCACGTTAATGTGTGTAGATCGATGTGTAAGTTACATTAATGCAGAGTGTATGTTTGTCAACTGCTAATTTAGATGACTGCAGTCGATTGAGCGCATAAAAACGACCTCATACACACGTGTGTGTATAGATATAAGCACATGATAATTCGTGCAACGGCATTCGAATGCGATGAAGGTTCGTATAACCAGGGAAGTTGTTATTTATAGATTTTCGGAGTACACGACTGCGTCCCATGCGATTTTGTGAGTCGCTTACTTCCAATGTATCACTTACTGCAGGCCACCGAAGCAAAATTACATGGATATCGTCATCTGTAATCTTCTTCATCCAGGAAAGAAGTTGATACGAAAGCTGCAATTAAAGAGGCCAAACATCTTGTAAGGAGTGTAACCACGGATGTTGGATTTTGGAGTAGAGGCCATAATTCCTACAAACTTGAAGGACCAGATTCTCAGTCATCTGTACTCGTCTTTGTGTGTTTGCACGGTGTGGCCGGGTGTTTCTCTATAGTCTTGAGCTATAGGCCTACATTACGTGACACTACACGTACACGCCCATTGATCTCCAAGTCTACAGTCGGGCCGACCGAAATAAGATCAGGGATGTGAAGTAGATCATTTTTGCGCCCGCTGAGGAATATGTTGCGTTTGCTGTACCTCTCCCAATTCAAGCCATTGTCTCAAATACTCCATTTAAAACGCGTTGTATAAGATTGCAACAGTTCCAAAGATTTGTCCTATATCGAGGTCTTTAACAAATGGATTGCCAGTGTGAACAGACAGTTTCGCGTCGGCTTGTTAATAGTATGAACAGGCCTTAATTTTCGGCCTGCTATCAAGTTAGTACGAAGGAGCCTGCAAGATGCGACTAAAATTCGCGATATATACGGTATACTTCCGTAACTAATTGCACATGCTTTTGCAACGGTTGTAGAGGAAACTGTATATAT
>JAODAG010036025.1:5347-17409 GCA_027574785.1 Orphnurgus asper | reverse complement strand
TCAATAGCATATTTGTCTATGAAAATAATGCTACTGATTGAAACAACCAGGTTGTCACTTCCACTGTTCCTCCCCCCTCCCGCTTTGTCCCTGACATATATAGAACCTCAATAGCATATTTGTCTATGAAAATAATGCTACTGATTGAAACAACCAGGTTGTCACTTCCACTGTTCCTCCCCCCCTCCAGCTTTGTCCCTGACATATATAGAACCTCAGTAGCAGATTTGTCTATGAAAGTAATACTACTGATTGAAACAACTAGGCTGTCACTCTGACTGCTCCTCCCCCCCCCCCTGGCAACGTCCCTGCCAAATGTTGCATAGTTTAAATTCGTGAAATGTTGGGACTGGTATCACATTTATCTGATATCAATTTAACTTATGGTTCCCATGACAGAGTGAACTACAGAGAACAAGTCACATATACCTTTTGAAGAATGTGTTGTTATAATTTAAGGTGCTCTGATGCAAATTGGTTCTATAATTTGCAACTTTTGAAGTAAAGATACTCATCTCTTGAGGGGGAAACGATACTTTTCCCACTACCCCCAACTTTTACATCAATACCTGCAATTCTGAAGTCACAAGAGAGAGCCAACTCAAGTCCACCACCCACTGCTGTTCCATCCAGGGCAGCAATTACTGGAAACTGGAGAGAGCTGAGCTTGCCAATCATTCCTCGTAGCCTAGCAACAAATGGGCCCACTTCGTTGACTGGCATGTTTACTCTTTCTTTGAGATCAGCACCTTAAAAGAAGATTGAAATAGCAGCACCAATTCAAAATTCATGACTTAAAAAATAGATATTATTTTCATAATTCTAAGAACAAAGCTGTGATACTAACATGTCATAATAACATGGATTGCACAATCAGTGGAAGACCTATTCAATCAATATCAATCTGTGATATTTTTCCACAGAATTCATCAAATCATACCAAAGAATCTTCCTATGAGACCAAGAGCTGCAACAAACACGTCTTGACTGGTGCACGTGAAGCTCGACACTATACAGCAATGCTGCTTACCCATATTATTTTAGCTCTCTCCAACGTGCAAATGTGCCATGGTGGACATGACATCAACAACTACAGATGGTAGATATGTGTAGCCATCAGATTTGAAAAATACAGCTCGATGGTACACCGGTGGACCTATGCTGTTGTGATGGTCGGTATTCATTGTATCAATCTCCACATATATACCTGCAGTCCATGTAATGAATAGTTCAAGTTCTCCGACGGTTGAATAAATTGGAAAACTCTATTTGGGAGTTTTATAATTCTTGTGGAAAAATTCTTCTAACGATGAGCGATGCTTCTTGAAAAGGCATAACTTCTTTACTTATGGTTGAAATGGCTCTGAAGTTAGCAAACTGGCGATGATAAATTGACCGAACTTTGCGATCGTGATGAAAACCTCGGCGATACTTTGCGCATCTATACACACGCACCGACCCAATGGAACCTCTCAACTTTTGTATTGTCCTTACCAGCACAGAATATCCCGGGGGATAAGCTCCTGACGATTACCGTTCTCACATTCTTGTCAAATTCCACAGCCGCAATGGCATCTTCAAGCTGTGAGGATAAAATTACCCAAAAAGAAAAAGATTGCTAAAAAGTACACGTACAACAAATAAATTACTGTACAATTAGAATAAAATGTGGTGGATGATGGTTTGGTTGAGGAGAATTGACCCATGCCGAGTCCTGTGCACATAACCAAGTGAAGCCATATATACACACCAGCAAAATTTAGACTATTAAGCACACGCATAACCAAGGCCACGCCTTCTTGTTTACGTATCTGGATTAGCTGATCCACTTGAAGAAGTGGAAATTTTAAGTCTGAATAACTTTAGAAATACCTGCAAGCTTGTGTCTGAATTCCAGAATGCACACAGATGTTGCCACAATTAGGGTTAACCAACAATTTTGAATGATACTTTTTAGGGGAAGTTACTTCATGTTATGTTTATCAAGAAGATTCACAATTCACAACGACAAATTTTTGTGGCTTTGTTCTCCACTTACCAAGAGCTTTCTTTAAGAGAGTAGTCTCCTTCTAAACTGTGCTCGACAGCAGTGTCCTGTCCAGAACATCGAAGAAAGTCTATCCATAAGTACTTGTAGTTCTATATCTCTAGTGTATTCATTGTAGGTGACATAAGCTAAGCAATGTCATTGAAATACTTTAGTCTCAGTAAGATTGCCTTCATGCAAATGAAGCTCAGACATTTATAGTGTTGGGCCAATATCGGTTCTGGCCAATTTACGATACATTGAGTTAACCTCAACGCAAGACATTTTTAAATGACAAAAATGTAGAATATTACAATTTTCAAGTCATGAATCCAAACACGAAAGCTGCAATTTATTTAACTTTTTACAAAGAATCGGATGTTTTCTTTTCCGATGCGAGAAGTAATTTTATGTAATGTTATGCTGTAGCCTATACAACTAGTTTACTTTGTACATTGCAATGTTATGGTAAGCACACAGATAAACAAACAACACATGATCGCTAAGCAGGACTGTGATTGGACAACATTGGTATTCTCTAACACGTCCGAAATAATATAATTATTTGAATGCACCATGCCACATGTTATGAAATCACACCAATGAATGTCCATGTTTTCTCCCGCTAGAATCAGTGTTTTGTCCCGCTAGAATACAGTGTGTACAATCGCGCATGGATTTCCGGCCCGCTCAGCGCGATGTACAGCAAACATAACATATATGCGGTTTAATTGTCGTAAAAATAATGTTTGTAAGGGATCATTTCAGGGGTTATCCTGTCTTTGAATGTCACTATGAACTTTCAACTGTTAGGATTGCATTAACTGATTCTTTTCAATGATGTACTAATGAATTTACATTAGCACTACTGTACATGACAGCTAGATTCCTGTGTTGTACTACTAGTAGTACACAAGTACGCCTGCACGAACGAGGCCATAAAATGTTTAATCAGAGACGAATTATTTAATATATTTAGTAAACACCGTAGGCTGAATTTAAAAGGGAAAGTTCAATATCGGTTGGGGACTATCAGCAATTAGCACAAATTTTGCCGATACTGATATTCAACCGTAAATGCCGATAATCGGCCCAACATTATACAATGGTAACCATCCAGGTGCTACTGCATGTAACTAGTATTTGTGTAAAATCTACAGAGATACAGTATTACCTTTTGAATCATAGCTTTGCTGAAGGAATTCTTTGCCTCTGGTCTATTTAAACCAATGACAGCAATACCTGTTGAGTAATTATAGCAATGCCTTGTTAGAGACTATACATTCAAACAAAACGAAAAATATCATGATCTTGATCAAAATATTTTTAAAAAGGGTGACCATTTTTAAATATCAGTGATCCAAAGGGGTCAATGTTATCTACACTACAGCTAGAGGAGCAAATGGCTCCATTCAGATTTAATACAGTATCTATAAAATAAAAAATATATTTTGTGGATCAGATTTTCATTATCGAAGCCGTAGTATGGGGTGGGGCTTATCTGGCTCATATGATCCTCCTGGAGGTATAATATAAGCAGGCAATACTTATTGTCCCAAATAAACCTTCATCAAAATTCACTTTTAACTCTTTACAATAGCAGTCCTAGTAACTTAGGGCAGATGAGCTCCTTTCCCTGGCCCCACACTCTGCTTCCTCGTGTGACAATGAGGGTCGATCCTAAAACATGCACCCCACCAAACTGCTGAAACACCTCTACCTTTAACTGTGAAAAGCCACCAACTAAATTGAAAACTGGCACTCCACCAAACAGACCCTTGTTACACTTAGGCCTACAGAATGTGTGTGTGAACCGCCATATACCTAAGGGGTGACACCCCAACTTCCCAAGATACTTGCTGTGACATACTTAGTAGAACACCATCAGCCTAGTGTTTATTCAATTTACCCAGGCAGTCATTCAAGTCATTAAGCCAAACTCACCAGCTGCATCAGTGGGTCAGGCTAACGAAGTACAACTAGTAGTACTACTAGTACTGCCATTGGTACTAGTTTAGTTTATGTGTCTGTTCTTTCATTTGTTTTTGTTCGGTATGCGTATGTCTGTTGTTTACATAATACACACAAGTATGGAATGGTTATTGTAAAATACGTTCAATATCCCTATCGCCCACATGCCTGTACTGTACAAACGACTAACGATAGGCCGAGCCTACACCTCACCCACGTTAGCGCTAACACGCAGTAACACACATTACAGTTACCCTTATCGTCACCCTCCAGATATTGCAGCTTAAGAATATTATCCGTGCTGGAGTAGCAACGAGATCCAATAATCGCCGTAAAACTTTGTCTGAAAAGTTCCACGCGGGACGAATATATGCCTATACATCTTGCCAGTAAAGGTATGTTCATTGTAACGTGAATACTGGATAACTAGTCTAACCAGGGAGCTGACGTTTGACTGAGTATTGTACTTAGTGGATACTGTATTGCTGTGATGCACTGATATCAGTCATGATATTACGCAATGTGCCTTGCATTGTTATGTATATGATCAAGACAGGTGGACAGACAAGGATTGCCAGATAAAAAATAAATAAATAAATAAAACGCCCAACAACGTTTAAGAAAAGCGCCAATCAGAACTAAAAAGAGAGCCAAAACAATTTTTAAGCGCCAACTTTTATCTTCAAAAAGTTATACTCACATCAAAACAAAAGGCTCCAGATATAGATCCAGGTCATCATTGTCACTGTTACGCAAACAACACCAAACAATGCTGCCTGGTGGTGAGGATGTGCCTTGCTCGTACGATCCCTTCAGAAACACATGAGCACGATGCAGGTTTGTCATACATATTACGTCATAGAATGACCATTCTCTTACAAAGACAACTTAGTAAGTTTCCAAAGTGAGCAACATAGCAAAAAGGTTATGAACTAATGGAAATAAAAAATCATATAAAAGATAATGAAATACAATATAATTATTGTATTTTCAGTGGCGCAACAAAGCGCCAAATTAACCCCAAAGAGCGCCAAGAAAAATTAATATTAAAAAACATCTGGAATTTTGCGTCAATCTGGCATCCTTGGTACGGTGTCAAAGTCAAACGTAGCAGACGACTAGACCCTGGACGATATGGCATGCCAAATAGTCCGAGTACGAAAAATACCAGGTTTATCAATTATTATATATATTATTCTTGAAATTTCTTTGAAAATTGTACGAATACAAAAAATTATCAACCGAAAATCTGGATTCTCAAATTTCGCAAATGTCTAAGATATTGATTTAACGATTAACAAGCAAGATCTTGCCATAATGTGAAGGTTGATAAATTTGGTTCATCAAATGACTGTGTGGGGCGTTTGTTAAGAGCTACCATGTATAGCTATTACGCAATGTTGTGCATTGCTACTGTTATGAAATGATTCAAACCAGGTGTAAGCTAGTGCGGGGACTCTAGCATACACTCCAACAGAGCCATGTGCTACACTTTACGTGGCACTACACCCGCCCCATGATCTTGGCCTTCGAAATAGGACTGGGGCTGAGAAGTGGGTCAGTTGGCGTTTGAAGCTGTGGCATAGGCTGCGATTGTTTGGTATAGATCCCGAGTTCTTTCATGCAAGGGTTTTCTTAAAAACCAGCACTCTTGTACAATAATGGTATCTTTGACAACGCTTACTGGTACATGTTGAAATAATTGTCTCTGGGCATGTACTATGTGTCCTTTACTATATATATAGCCACTTTTAAAGAAACAGTGATTTCAGTGTATAGGAAGTAATTACATGATTGACGGATGAAGTTTGATCTAATATCAGAGTATAAACTTCCTGCTATCTTTGTGTCTGCTACCAGTAATAGTCTTTGTGAACTGTATTATTGTGTAGTTGCCATGTGAACGAAACGGGTTAGGATGTGTTTTGGGTTGATGTCACTGGGTAGGTGGAGGTTTATTGTTTTTTCCCGGGTGAACGTCTTTGTAGCGAACATCACTGTATTATTGGGTACTAGCTGTTGTGTGAACGACACTGACAGGGGTTAGGATATTTTGAACGTCACTGAGTAGTTGAAGGTTTATTGTTTTGGGGTGAACGTCACTGAGTATTGGTTGGTTCTTTGTGAACGTCACCATGTTGTTAAAGGTTTATTGTTCTATTCGATATTGGGTTTATCGACTATTTGGTTTATCGACTGCTAATTAAATCCAGCTTTTGCAACTGATAAACTAATTTTCTCGAATTGAAATCTGGGTCGGTTTTCTGACAGCTACCATACAACACCCTAAGATTATAGCTGTCCCCTATTTAATTGAAAGCATACGGATTGATTATCATCGAAGCACTTAGCACAAGGTTCCCTTTGCAAGATATGAGCTATAGATCAGACGCGGACTCTTGGTTCTATCATTCCATTATTGTCATTTTATAATCCTCGCCGGATTGACTAAGTTCGTCAACTTGATTATAATAAGCCGCTTTTCATGTCTGAAATGGCTCCATGAAATTGAGATCGTATGAGGACAAGATCGTATGGGTATGGAGACAAGTATAATTGATCCGTTACTTCATAGATTTAAAAGGCAACTCTAATGACAAACAAAGGGATAGGATTATGGAAGGCCAGTCCAAATAAATTGTTGCAACAAAAGTCATCCAAGAAAGAACCAGAGCACCAAAACTTCACTGACGGTAGCTAGTGCATGATCGGTACCATTGCGAAAACTGATCTACATCCAAATCCCAGCATCTATCCTACTTCGATATGGCTGCAGAAAAAGATGAAAGAATCATTGGACCGTGATGCCACCTAATGTGTAGCTCTCTATAGGCAGACATCTTACAAGCCGACATTAAAGGAGGCTAAGTTAGTCAGTCTTCTTCAATCATCATTCCAAGGGTCGAGAATAATTGATCCGACTTTCATAGAATTTCTTTCATTGAAGCAAAATTTCTGGAGTAAATCTAAATGGTTAACAACTCCTATTTTTACAAAAGTCTGCAGTCAAGCCGCATCTAAACTAGGAATATTATTATTTTCCATGAAACGTAAATGTATTATTAGTAAAATTGAGTATGGTTGCTCTCATATAGTTTCTCTGACATAGCATCACCATTCAGGTCAAAGCCTAATACCGATGTCTTAACCATAATTGCTCTTATCACGGTTGTCTCGCTTCTTAAAATGTAAGTTGCCGGCCCTTCAAATTTCTTCTTCTTGAGTATTCATTGCTTCGCACGAAACTGTTAAGTAACCGAGTGTTTCCTTCGGAAAATTTTCTTACGCGTTTTTCAAGAGTTAGAAAGAAGAATTATTTTTCTCCCTCTTCGAGCCACATGATTTGTCATCCAAAAGTAATACTTTCAGTTCAATATTGAGTTGGTTCTCAAGGTCATCGAGTCTATAGTGATTACATAATCTTGATATTGTTTGCCTCTTGAGTGACGTTTCCCGACTAATGTGCTTGTCTTAAAGTGATGCAACTTTTACGTTGTTGTTTTTGCCATATACGTTTTGAAGAGCAAATGTATATATATATATATTATATGAGGTTGTCTACCAGAGCTGAATTTGTCGACTGCGAATGTACGGCAGGAGGTGGGATAATAGCCTGGGTAGATTGTATGGAAGAAACAAAAGCATTGAATACGAAAATGTTCTTAAAAAATATCATATATGGAATTTGGTGTCGATTTTAGAGTGTACGTATAGACCACTCAGGCTGACTGCTCCGTGCACATTATCCCGCGGCCTCGGTTATTGGCAAACGCGTGGCTATAACCGATGTATTATAAGACTTGATATGGCGACCATCGACAGGCTTGTCGTCTGCCTCCTTATCCGGCAGACCGAGAGCGTCCGCTCGATAAAGGTTCCGCGCTCGGTATATGACCAATGACCGCACTGATGTGACATACAAGACGTGGGGGGAAGAAGGGAGGAGGGGGAAAAAGGGTTATTTCGATACACTATACAATTAAAAACAAAATATACGTTTCTTAAGATTTGTGTTTTAATGGTAAGGTAATGGTCGGGCCTTCTTAGGTTTGCTGTTGTTGTTTATTTTTCTTCTTCCATTCACACGATGAAAACGAATTGAAGTAATGTAATCATCTCATACTCTGACTAATCTAGATCGTTCGTAACAACAATTGTCAATCTTGGTCGGTTGCTTCAATGAGATTATCCACAGCTGCTTCCATAAAATCTACATATTGGCGAATAAATTGACAACCCATCAATGCGCAAATAGTGATATGAAGGTAGCACACGAGTTGTATGATATCACTGATAAATGATAAGTACAGCGTGTTTATAACAAATGAAATAAATCAATCGACTGAATCGTGAAAAACGAAACTTGTACTGAAATAACTGTTATAAATACCGTACTGATGGAACGGTATGTGGATAGCGTGTATCTTGCCTTCTGGCACTAATTTTGTTCATTAAGGTTTAGATGCCAATGAGATTCCTTCGCTGGCAACTACTTCTGTAAGGTCAAATCAAGTCTGTGTTGAATTAGCCTATTACATGTGAGCACCGGAGAGGGCGGAGCGTATTTTCAAGGGAGGAGGGCCTAATGAAACATGGCGCCTCAGGCTAGCGCCAATGAGAGCAAATTCAAACGTTGAAAGAGAGTGGGAGAGTGTTCCGCCATCCCTGAACAATATACGAAGAAACTATAGCCTACTAAAGGTCGAAAGTATTTAAATATATGCTACCGTATAATATGCGTAATCTTCAAATGTTCGGTTCGTTTAAGGAGAAATAAAATTGCTGGCAATATGATAGAATGTCCAACAATGGTCAGATGATTCACTCCTCATTCGCTTCTTGGATACGCCAAGCATTTTTCAGTGTTCGTGAGCGGTTTCATGAGGTAAGCGCAGACTGCTATATAATAAATTGTGATGAATCTACTCACGTAAAATGTAATTCGCGTCATGGTTAATACGTTCTGTTATTTACTGTTAATATATCAACACTTGAATCGGAAAAAATATTTACGCTATTTGTATGATAATCCAGCCAGCTCAGTTGTATTACCTTAAAAGCTACACGATCTCTCAGTATCTCATCAAACATTAGTCGACGGGTGTCTGGTGAGTGCTTCCCCGTTTATGTATGTACAGATTTTACTATCTATGAGTGGATCACGGTGCCCTTCCCCATTGTTTGGCAATTTCCATTGATTTCTCCATTTTATTGATTTGCCTTTCTGCGATTATAGAAAGATTGATTCTTGAATGGCGCCCCCACATTTGGAACAATTTGCGATTTTTGTGGATGTTCCAAATAATTATTTTGTCGGGTAGATGGAAACCCTTCATCACGCTACCTGTAGAGCTAGTGTCCATGTTGTTCTTTCACACAGAGTGTGCGTGATATGACAACTGCAGATCAAATGTAACTTTGCCCCGGGCTAAGGTGGTCCCCAACTCTGTTCGCGAAGAGCGTGCACGCTCGTTTCGGCGGTGTGAGTTGGAAGACACTATCGGCTGGCCTTACGTCCATCTATGACCTCACAACCCCCACCACCTTCAGGCTCATCAAAACCACCCTCCCCTCTCCACATCCATCATCTTTGAATATTTAGATATATATATTAGTCGACTTAGGGTGGCTGACAAGTGGGCCAGCTTTCTCAACACTTAACAGTTCCACAGTTTCCAACTCATTATCTGCTCTTGAGCATCTGAATGGAATTATAACTTGGTTAATTACTTTTGCAAACGAAAAAACCTCGCGAATTGACGTTAATTTGGATACTTGATACAGAATTATACGTACAATACATTAATTTTGAATCATATCTCCCTTAATTGATGAATGTAATTGTGACTATACCAAGGGTTCTTCTACCTCTTAACGTTTCTAACCCTTGATTAACAATGGTAACACCAACGCGGCCAGCTGTGCACGACGAAGCGCACTAGAAAACATGTTGCTTTTGTATAATAATTATATAAAGTTCCTAGTATTAGATTCAAATTCAAGTCTCTGGATGTCTTTGATACCCCCTTTGAGATGCAGTTCAATTATAGAGGTAAATGCATAACTTGGCAAGAGCGACGGCATTTAACCTTAAGCTAGTTATATTTCAACTTGTTTATTTCTCCAAAACGTTGGATAATTCGGTTTTCACGAAACGATTTATTCGAAATTTTCCGTTTTTGGTGCGATTTCCGATAGGAAAGGAGAGTGGGTAGGGGTGGGGGTGTTGAAGGAATCTCTCACTTCTCATCCGAAGCTACGTCACTTCGCGTTCCCATGGAATCTCTAGAAAAGTAATTACAAAGAACACCGTGACGGCATACCTAAATAATACCTATATTGGTAGAAGTGATACTTCACATGGAAACATGAAACCCGACTCGCCACGCGCGCCACGTTTGAGCCGAACGTCATCTTATACTGATAATATACGTGACCAGCATAGGCCGGGAAGCAGAGCTACACATGTGTTCTTGATAACACACAACCGTGGGCTATGTTTGGTATGCTAGGCTACTTATTTATGTATATATAAACAATACCTTTTCAGTGCTGCAAATGCAGACGCGTAGTCTCCATTACATGTATATACCTTATAGGCTATGCTAGCTTCGTACGCCTAGCCTATGCTTGCCAAGTGAATCAGTTTGGCGCGACGGTGCCGGGGCGTCTCATGCCGTCGTAGTGTTTGGTTTTAGAGCCCATGTTCTTTCTTGGGCGGATTTACGCCTATGAAAAATACCCCCACAAGAATGAACATGTTCGTACTGTGGCACCTCTTACATGGTACACTTACCCTCTCATAATTCAGAAAGCCATGCTACGGGCCTGCCATGTCGACTTGACAAAGGGAAAATATGAGAAGAGATGCAAATGGACCATCAGTATTCCCCCTACCGATCCATCGTCCCTTGACGTGACATCTGCATAACAACCTCTGTAGACGATACCAAGCAAGACAAAGATTATCGATAACTGTGTCCAGGCTACTTGTGGTGGGGTGGGTGGGGTGATTATTTCTGCCGACAAACAAGACGTGTACTTGTGTCGATGTGGTGCTTGGTGCCATGTTAATGCTTAATATACATTAAGATTTAATATTTCCAGTACGATTTATGGGTTGTTAGTTTGTTTTCGGAACTCTCAGTGACAGAAACTAGGAAAGTTTTAGATTTTTCGGGAATTTTTCTGAAATTTAATGCAGGGGAGGAGTGTTCAATATCCAAATGTTTCCCCTTGTAGCTACGTCATTGGATCCTCTCCCCTTCATATAACCTCCCATGTGTTGATACTTTGGGTGTAGTTGAACAATTTTGTTATACATTATATAATTGCTGTTTCAAATAACGTCTAAATATTGCATGTATTTCTCTTGATTTTATATTCAGTAATCTGTGATTGTGTAATGCGGCAGTAATGTCAGTTGAGGGTATGCTTGGTTATGTAGAGCAGTTATTGTAGTACATACAATAAGGAATGCAATGTAGGGAGATATTGGCGTACTCGAGGACTACTGTGTCGCACCGGTACAATACCTGCATATCCTTAGATATAATTAAAACTTAAATTAGTAACAAATTTAATGAAAAAGTTTTCCAGCAGAAAATGAAATTTGTGATAAGCCTTTATGTATCTGTTGTTAGGTCATCGTTTCTTACTGTGAAGTATTCATAACTGATAACTGCAAGATGGTTACAGAGAGCCTATACACTCTCCATGAAGCTTACGCCCTCTCATCTGTATCAGAGGTTATATACAGCTTACACTCTCCATGAAGCTTTGCAGTGTATGCTCTCTCATCTGTAAGATAGTTATAGATAGCCTATGCACTCTCCATGAAACTTAGCAGTGTACGCCCTCTCATCTGCATTTGAGGTCATAGACAGCCTACACTCTCCATGAACTTAGCAGTTTACGCCCTCTCATCTGCATGAGAGGTTATAAACAGCTTACACTTCCGGTGAAGCTTAGCAGTGTACGCCCTCTCGTATGCATGAGAGGTCATAGACATCCTACACTCTCCATGAAGATTAGCAGTTTACGCCCTCTCATCTGCATGAGAGGT
>JAODAG010035803.1:4748-17420 GCA_027574785.1 Orphnurgus asper | reverse complement strand
ATATATATATATATACATAGATACCATTATATATACCATTCACTCACTGCACTCACTGCAGGTGGGAGTCTCCATATATAGAGTTAAAGCCAGAGATTTCAATATCAAATTGGCACCTCATAATTATACGCACCGCAAAGGAGATTATAAGCTAAATACAGCATAATCGACACAATTAATTAGATGCATGATGGACACTAGAACTCAAAAGAAGTTCTTTACATGCTAGCGTGGAGAGAGCTAGGCAGAGAAAGGGCATATAATGTGGCCCTCAAATTATAGGCACCTATCTGGGCAATTTGTTTCTTTCTCTATATCTATATCATGTCATATCGTGCATATGCATGAGTCCATATCATGCATATGCACAAATCACGTATTCTGTATTTCAACATACTCCACCAGAGTCAAGGTGTTGATTATGATCCTCTTACTCTCACTGTTATTACAACATATGCCACCATAGTCAAGGATTACACTCCACTTACACTCACTGTCATCTGCATTAGCATACTCCACTATAGAGTCATGGTGTTGATTGTGATCCACTTACACTCACTGTATTCTTTATTACAACATACTCCATCCACTAGAGGCAAGGTGTTGACTGTGATCCACTTATTCGAACTGAATTCTGTATTACAACATACGCCACAACAAAATGAGGTTATAGACCTCACATGGTATATATAGGCCTACGTACCCATGAGGCATATAGCTCCATGGTAGATAGCAAGGTAGATGTCTCTATTAATAGAAGGGAAAGTGAAAAATAAATAATTACATTATTTGTAACATTAGTTTACAATGAATTACAATGACTACGACCTACTTTTGGTTGGAAATTTGTTTAAAACTTTACAGTAATTCCTAAAGTTGAAGAATATCATTGACACATCAAGAAAAACAATTTTTTATGTTTGATTGTTTTCATGTTTGATTGAACTTTATATATGAGCCTAATTTCCCCATAGAACAACAAGGAACCTCAAAGAGTACTAAAGTGTACAATACCAATTAGAGACCAAGAGACCATATTATATGCCTGCCTTCCTTTCCTCCATTCTTTCATCACTATAGTAACTGCATCCTTATAATAAAGCCTAGCTTAGTGGTATCATGGAGATATTAAAAACTCAATCAGTTGTTACAGCCAAACGAAAAAAAAGAAAAAAAAAACCTTACGAAATTCAGAAGGGGGGGGGGGGAGGGAAATTACCTCGTTTCCAATGACTTTGAGCTAAGATCCGCGCGGCTCGATACGAATCGGTTTCAAGGCTCGTACATCAACACGGAGCTTTCAAAGAGATCGCACGCGTATGGGGGGGGGGTTGGGAAAAGCGTAAACAATTACGTGATTCATACATAACCATCTCATTATATCCTCGGCAGAGTTTTGTGGCACGAGGAGCAATTGAAGAGAATCATGGTCTCATTTGAGCGCTGGTTATAAAATTAGCATACGTACTGCATGATGTAATTTCCACGATGGAGGTAAATCCTGCATACATTACGGAGCTTTATAACTGCATGGTAGTAGTAGGAACCCCAACCCCCCCCTGCCACATTGGAGTGCTCGTGAGGATTAATAAACAAACAAGAAACAACAAGAAATATACACACAAACAAACAAAACAAACAAAATAAACAAACAAACAAACAAGAAAAACAAACAAGAAAAACTAACAAAAAATAAACAAACAACAAACAACAAACAAACAACAAACTAAACAACAAACAAATAAGAAACAAACAAACAAACAAGCAAATAAACAGACAGACAAACAAACACAAAAACACAAAACAAACAGCAAAGAAACAGATGAACCAGACTGAATTATGCAGGAAGTCATCTGATGCCAGCCATATGGATGCAAACGTATGTTCCTTAAGTGCAAGGCCATTTCTGGAATTATGGGGCAAGAATTATTTTCTTCACATTTCATTAATCCTCTTCCGGCATTTTGGTGGCCAAATAATGATACTCAACTAACTGGCTGCATGCTTACCCCCAAACTCTTAGCCCTCGGAATTAGACTTACATGTGCCATAGCGGTAACTGCGAGGTCATCAACAAAACTACGGTAGACTATGTGTGGCCATCGGATTTCAAAATTACAGCCTGTTCAACGTACAACATAGCCACTGATAGGCTACGGGAGTCTCGATTTAAATTTTTATTTCCGTTGTCAGCAACAATTAAGAAATACGAAACTGCCGCCTATAGTCCCGGGAGACTGGGAGGGAGAGGCCATTCTATCGGGAGAATTTAAAACTACCAGAGCTAGGGGAAGGGACAGACGAGGCTGGCAGGGGGTGGGGAGGCCACATGCAGATCACAACTCAAAAGGCTGTTTTGAGGAAAAAAAAAAGGGTTTGTCCAAGATTCGTCCACTATAAGCATAACCACCTAACCTATACTATCTGTGATTATATTTTCTAATAACAGTTGGATCCGGTAACTGGAAATTTAACCACAGCGTTGGAATTACCTCGATGCATCACATGGTTTTCATGGGGAATTGCCAAGACTTTTCCATGCAGGAAACACAAATCCTACTTTATAATCTCAATAGCATGCATTATTATCTGGAAGCCTGAAAATCAAAGATTGTAGCGGAATCGCTGGCCATTTAGAGATCGCACGACAGCTAGGAAATGCGCACACCATCAGCGATTTGTTACGGATCGCTGATTTTCAGGACATGAGAATCATACATAGCTAGGAGTAACAACATTCAATGGGTCACTGGTTCTCACAAAAGACAGCTGGCCTCATGACTTTGGAAAGATTTTTCTATGATCAAACTTTCCTGATGGATACAGCCTAATTAGTGTATTTTTGGTAAGCAGACGACCCTAAGCTGTTTCAGTCGAAAAACAATACCACATAAAACTATCTGGGTAGCAGGTTACCCCAACAGTAGGGAGAAAATTTAGACTTGACCTCATCCACAATGACCCTTGACCTCATCCCTTATGACCCCAGGCCCCCTCATTTCATCATGGATAAATAAAATGCATCTCCCACTCCTTGAAGTTATGTCCCTACCTCTTCGTAACTTAGAGACGGAGTACACGATGCTAAATAGTAAACATCACCTCGATGCCTGGACACAAGGTAGGAGTTTCGCGTTAACGGACATTTCGTCGTTTCCCTAATCTGAGGACCAATTGGCTTTGTGCCAAATACATTTGCCGCCAGCTATTATGAAGAGAGAACAAAGCCGTCGTCGCGGATGTTCCAAACTGTATGTAAACGAAATGGATCTGGCTTCTCCTACTTACGGTCACTTAAGTTGGCGCGGCTATTAAAATTCCTTCCCGCTGTGCAATTAAGGCGTATAATGCTGCTACTATACACGGATGTGACACGCCCATTAATAAAGAGTTACAACATGACTGTATGCTTTTACTGTATATTTTACTGGTACGCGCGAAAGAGATCGCCCTGAAAACCAGGATGCAGACCTGCATCGAGGTTCCGATGCCCATGACCTACGAGATATTTCGTTAGTCACGACCGGGGTCTCTTGAACATCCACCCCCCCATTGGTCACTAGTCTCCTTTGAATCAATGTCCTTCACCATCTTCTCCACACCCTCCCTGTTTGTCACCAGTCAAGAAAACATCTGGGGCATGCGGAACAGCCTCTTCAAAGTGCATTAATTCAAATGATATCTCACTTTATATTTTATATTATCTATTATAGTATCTATTTCAAAGTATATGTTAATGCAGTACTGGATCTCCACCACCAGAGGGGTCTGCACATTGAAAGGGGGAGGGGTGTCAAACCTCAAAATCAGGGCATTATCTATGATGAAAACATCCATTCAGTAGGGCAGAAATTGCATTCCAGACCCTGGACACCTCCCATCTGTACTCTCCATTCTCCCACTCACTCAATCCCCAACCACATCCCACTCCCCCCCCCCTCGGCAGAACTCTCCAACTTGTTGCAACGTATTTATAGTCGGAGGATGATTCAGTATTTCGGTAATCATAAGGGAGTCAAAATTAAAAGTTTGAAATTGATACCGGGTACTTCAATCTTGGTATCTGTTTGACCTCTATACCGTACTCCTACATCAATGGATAATTAGGACCGACTGAAGGTGGAATTTCAAAACAGTTGCCACGACATACTGGCCAGAAAATAGAGCGAGAAAAATGCTACGTTGGTTGTTCAATAGGAAACAATGGGTGAGCCCTTTAATTAACGAAATTCAAATTAAAAAAAAACAAACAAATTGTTTGCATGACACAGTTACGTGTGTGCCTCGTATTGCCTGTCATCACTTCCGTGCCAAGTACGTAGGGCTTTCTCCTGCGAAGACATCGACCAGTGACTAATGTTACATTCGGCCCCGCCCCACTCATTAGGTATTCAAGGTAACTACAAGAAAAAACAATACGGGCACCTTCGCATTACGGAGGGCTGAATTATAGTTGCCCATCTCGAGATGTTCGCAAGCAATTACTTGTTAGATTTCATCTTGGTTCGCTCGTCCACTTCAATATAAAAGTTAACTCGAACAAAATTAGTCGCATGGCCTATTAACATCTTCACACCGCACGGAAGGCCAAACTCATCACCAACTGAAAAGCATCGGCGATGAACGAGCCATGTATGCCTGGGGATCGAACCGGCGACCTTTGGGCGAAGACGCGGAACCGGAAAACCGCTAGGCCACGCTGCACACATGAGCACATGGTGACTCGACTGCATATATAGATTCCTGAGCCTTTGGCATCGAAACCCAAAAAACCCAAAAAATAAAAATAAAAAAATAAAACGAGTCGAACATTCATGAAGAAACTTAACCTTTGACCACGACGGCGATTTACAAAGTGCGAAAGCAAATAGGACGTAAACTGAGGATATGTTAGTTGTTTCCTTGTTTCATAGAAGAGTGAAGTATTGTAATTAAGTGATCTATTTTTAATGAATAAAAAGTACAGTAAGAAGTAATATAAAAAAAAAACCCCAATATACAAAAAAAAATAAAAAATCCCCCATCCCCCCAAAACCCTAGAAGAAAATAACGAAGTAATAGGTTATGATTTTATTTCTCAACAGTTAGGTTAGAATGGCAGTAATTTTCTGGTGGGGTTGGTTGGGGGAGGAACTGAGAAACTTAAAGCTCCAACTATTTTAACCATCTGTGGGCAAAACATGGACAGCCATGGATGGAAGTCAAGGTGGAACTTTGCGTGAACTGCTGCCAGTAATACATTAACAGAACAGTAATATTGGGCCAATTAATGCTGATTCTTTACTACAATATTACACATAATCTGGCCCATGCAATCCCAGAAACCCAAAATTGAATATATATAGACAAGGAGGAAAAACAACCAATTAGTAAGGGTTATACATTTCATTTGGGTTGGGGCGGGGTAGGGTTTGTTATTTCGCCAACAATGAGACAAACCTCTCAAGTTGCATAATTATTGACTTTCACATGCAATGACGAAAAAAAAAGGAAACCTTGCCCTCTATCCTGACCAAAGAATACTGATCCTGACCAAAGAATGGACGACTGCAACTTTCTTCTCATTTTATTTGGCAATTGTTGATGTCACAAAACAAGTAATAAAATATTTCTCTCCCAAAAAAGTCAGAGAATTATAAATCTCTTGCTTCAATAGACAAAAACAATAATAATTATGTACAACCAAAATTGACAAACGCAAATAGATTCCATACTAATTGACTTAAAGTATAACTATACATCGAATAAAAACAAAACCCCCCCCACAAAATCAGAACGAGGATATATGAACCGAGAATATTAGCATACCAAAGGAGTGTCTCTAACGAGGACGCGCCGGAAGGATCAGATCTGGCAGCCACTTATAGCAGTTTCCAACAATTAAAAAAAAAGTCATCCAAATACGCATGTACAGTGACGGCTTGTTAATCGTTAGTAACTATCAATTTATATAACAAATAATAATTAATTCATTAATTAATTGATACGACCGATTTAAAAAACAAAAGAAAATGGACGACAACATAAAAAATAAAAAAAAAATAAAAAAAAATGGGAGAGTAGAAATTCATTCCAGTGATTTTGAGGTTGGCCATCGATTCATCCAGATGTTAATTTTTGAATAAAGGGTTTAAACAAACAGTACATTGTTGTTGTTGTGTGAAGAAGAGAATCTATACGTGGCCTGCACCTGTGATGATCCGAGCAAATTACACGGACACGAGAGAAAATAAAGAAAACGGTTTAGTTTTTAAAAAACGACGCCGTCTGTCATCGCTGAATCATCGTATGAACCAACATTATTGATTCAAAATGGAGAGAGAGAGAGATAGCGAGCTATAAATATTTTGATTTTAACCGTCTCGCTGTAATCTAATAAAAAAAAATTCTGAAACTCCTGCGGAATCACCATCATATCGTAGCAAAGATAAAGTTTTCTAGTGTAGTAAGTAAAACAGATTATTCAACGAGCTAGGTCTTTTGTTTACGTGGTAGAAAATAAGGGAGACTTTTTCCAGGAAGCAAACTGCACCTTCTATTAAACTATCAGCACACAATCCTTTCAAAAATAATCTTTCATGGACTGCAGACAATTTGTAGCAAAAAAAGAGCAAAATTATGCATGCATACATATATACATACATACATACATACACAAATACATACATGTACATACACACACACATACACCCATGTACATAGCCACACACATACATACATGTATATACACAAACATGCATACATGTACACATACACTATATTTGAGGTGGTCTTACAAGAAGTCCATTACCAAAATGAATTCCTGGAAGAACAGATATACCACATCATAGAACTGTTAATCATAAAACTGTTATTTTTAACCTGGTTCATGTGATGTTTTATTTTGATGGTGACTTCCAGTTCCAGATACCTGACACAATTATTATATATACTATTACTTTCATTGAGGAGTCTCTAATTTGAAGGGGCTTTGAAAGTTATCGCATCAATCGAGTTTTTAATTGTACGCATGGAAGGAACGTCAAATTCAATCGAAAAGAAAAATTGTTTTTTGTGAACAGGATATCTTAGCCTGCCACAAAAAGGGATCACAATGTTTTGTCATTCTTTGACCGTTTCAGGACAGTATATAATGACCATTGTATAGTGAGTGACCTATTTGTTGTCGTTCACACTGTCGCGATCTATATAACGTGGGCATTCACCGCTGGATTTAATGTAATCGATTACGACATCAGCTCCCTCTACTGCACTTGAACTTATAGTACAGGTTAATGTGCAGGGCAGATGTTACAGTAACGTTATACTTTTAAACTGAATTATAGTTTCGTGTGTATAGGTCTGCATGCGACCAATAGCAATATATTCCGAGTCAAGCTTACATGCCCATATATGTCATATATTCCTAACCATTCAGAGACTTAATAATTCAATAATTTGACTTGCTATGATTTTGATATATAGCTCAATATTTATATACACCAGTCGAGAGAATAATTTCTTTCCTACTTCATGAGTTTTCCCACGATGGTGCCTATATCACGACAGTCGTCTCTTATTATTTTCCTATTACCTTTGCAACGTTTATTTCCCTTCTTCAATGCCAAGAAATTTAATATTCCTTAATGAAATTCTATAAAAGAAAGACTCGTTCCTGGTCAGTTTGTATACAATTATATATAGTGCAGAATAATTCCACATGGGATAAAATTTATCGTTTTATATCAGCGTTCCTGCGGGCGGTCAATATGGCCCTGTTAGTATAATTCCCCACGTACAGTCGCTGAGGTAGGACAACAAATTAATAATACACGATACATATCGCAGGCGAATTATACCCCCGGGGCGAACATCATTTCTCACGATTAACTCGCCGAGAGAACGTTGACGGCAGCACTGACAGGGCGTTGTTAAACTTCTACTTATATCGTCGCACAGTTTAGGAGGGAGTATGTGGAGTTACTCGCGCGAGTTTTGACCGAGTGTTTCGCATGCATCTGGGTCGATCTAATCGTGATGAATAAATTTTTCCTGCAAACCAATATCCTGCCGTAGATAGGCCTATATGCAGCTTATACTTTGTAGGTTAAATACGTCAGCATACGTATGTTGCCATTTTGGTTTATATATACGATATACCATTAGCGCGATACACAAATATATACATGCAATAGAGTGAAACTATATGCCTGGGTATTACAGGCCTTAATTGCCAGCTCTCTTTGGCGCTTGCCTATACTCTTCACTCCTATTATACGCTTAGCAATAACACGTTATGCGAGACAAGTCACCGTGGCATGGTGTCTATATAGTATTGTAGGTCATACTGTAGTTCAACCACTATGATACACAGTGACTACATCTAGTGATTGGAACATGCTGTTATTGCCAGGTGTTGTTTTTTTTTTTTCTATCACGACAATTATTATTATCACTATTGTAGCCTAAATTCCTTCTAAGGATCCCCCCTTTTTTTCCCCCCGGAATAGTTTCTTGCCACATTATCTACGGAGGTTACGTTCCATCCCGAGCGGCGGTATAGTAATGTGCACCGATGACGCTATTTTGCCATGACCATCCATCGGTCATGTCACGTACATCCCCCCCTTTTGGGAGCTCTTGATGCAATAATCTCATCCCACGATCTGCTAGAAAAACTTCCAGAAATGTAGTCAGCGGATTTCTCTCGTCGCGTTGACCAATGGGTTACTCTTCAAATCCATTTATATAAAATCACAGGGGATCACTATGAAATGTCAGACACTTCATAAACTTTCAAATACAAGATCTTGCTGCAGGGCTATGATGCCACTTTTGTTTCTTGCCAAAATAATGCAAGAAATCCTCGTCATTTCTAGAAACTATACGTATCCTTAGACTGGAACTATCACCTGTTAACCATGCACCAGGAGTGTACAGCTAGGATTATTACGCCGTACATTTCTAATTAATTGTGTATATATATATATATATATATATACGCCACGAACGTGCAGTCCCCGGCCGTAATTTTACGTATTACCTTTGGACTTAGACGCCGTACTGTACATCCCAATCAGCATAATTGCGTCCGTGCCGGGCAAGAACGACCGACGATTTCTACCAAATTTCACGGTTGAACGGATTAATTAGATACAAAAGCAGTGCTACGTTTACAGCTTCGAGGATCTTCCCGCAGGCTTCCGAGATAGCTGCCATTGACGGCTAGACCTCGCAAAATGATCTCAGCGAGGGGTCGTTTTCACTGATGAAGGAGATTCAAATTTACCGAATTCTTATAGGCTGAATCATGTAAGCTATAGCTAGCCCAGATGCATGTAATGCATATATTATATGCATTCCCAAAATTCAAGACAGTGAGTGTTTCGCTTTGTTGAATCCCAGTAAAAGCGACTAAAATTCAATATAAATATATATATATATGTATACATATATACTGTATATATATAAATATTGAGGTTCGATGCCCATTGTGTACAAGCTATATGCATAATTAGACATATCCATGCAGGGGGAGGGAGTTCTTCACCATCTCCCCCACCCCTTGTTCCTACCCATTTCCAGAAAATATACGATGTTTTTTTTCCAGTACAGTGTCTTCAAACAATCTTGCATTATACCTTAAACCTTTAAAACAATCAATAAAACTTTTTTCAATACACTATACTGACAAAGAGTTCACAGTACCATATTATCCCCCAATATCATGGTAACTCATTTTTCTTTCCCCTGATTCTCCTAACAGTATCGAATACCACTAACTAGGCCAGATTGCAGGCATAACTTGCCTATAATATAGTTTCGATTTTGATTTCAGATTCCTCTTCAAAGTACCACCGTCACTACCTCGATTCATTAATCCGGAAAAGAAAAATCCTTGAGAGCTATTATATAAGCCTCCTTTTTTTCAGAAGACCCGTTCAAAATCGTAAATATCCCCGAAAACTTCAACAATGGACACATTATAGCACGATCGATCGGAACCAAACGTCGCAGAACTGTGTCTATAATTCCATTCAACTCCGAAGGTTAAATTCAGATGCAGAATCTGGTGTGGGTGCATTGCACAAAGACATTTAAACATATATATAGCATTCCTTCTATGCGGTGGACAAATCTGCCTGGAGCACAGGAAGGGGTTATATATGTCTATACTTCCGTCTATATATGCTACCATATGCATACCCATGTCTTCATTCCAATAACATACGGCACTATATATACCAGATGGCACTCAGCTAAGTTCCCCAACCAATTGACCACCAAGAAGAGAAGAATGATGGGTTAAATTAAAACATTGCACTCTCTTTATTATCTATTACATTTATCTTTCATTGGATATTTTCGTCATTTCAGACATACAGTCTGCAGGCAAACTGTAGCAGCTGTACACTGCTATGATGGACTAATTGCTTCTGCATGTACGTGTATAATGTTTTGCATGTGTATAATAGTCCAGAGGCTCTCACCCCATTTTGCACAATCACAGTGGCCGATTGCTACATGCGTAGGCTGCATGACTGTGTAAGTCAAAAAGGCTGCACGATTGTACTAAAAATTCCATTATCCATTCTTAAAATAACATTAACAAGTCGCATGCATACAAGCTGTTATGACAATTAGTTACACTGTTTACAACAATTATTCCACTAATGTATTGAATTACAAATATATATCACATAACTGAATGAAATAACTTGGAAGGTTTTTTTTTTCTCTAAAAGACCACACGATCACTGGAGGTTTTCTTAGTTTTTTTACTATAGCCCTGGCCTAAGCAGCACAACCGTCTCGGACACTTGTGGAATTAAGCAAAATTCTTTGCAGCAACAGTCGCACAATCCCAGCTGCATTAATTAACCCATTTCAGGATCTTCAGAAATATATCAGTAATTTATAAGGGCCACAACGACACATCCAGGTCAATGAAAAATGTTCTTATACTCAAGCAAATGCCAGCAAATGCTGATTTTAAGGCAGGTCGTTTGACCAGACACAGTTCGCTAGAAGAACAAACGTGTCAAATACAAGATTGTGATCACGGTGTATGTCACCGGCAAGGTTAAGCACTCTATCAGCGACTTGGGGATTTCATATAAAGCATTCCCACTCGTAGCAGCCTTCAACGACCCACCAACCCCCCCACCCCTAGGTGACCGTCTAACGAGGCTTTCGTTGGAGGTGCCCACGAGGGTAGCAGTCCGTCTTCCTCAGAAACAAAAAAAGACTTTATCGTAATCCGGAGGTTATTAATAAGCGAGCTGTGCTAGTTCTTACGGTCACAACAAGTAAAAAATAAACGTTTGCACATTGTTAGTTACAAGAGTGTTAGATTAATTAAGCAGGACACAAGTCCATGGAATTTGCTCAAAAAGTTAAACGTACAGACAGATGTGAACAGAATACACCGCGACTTTTACCGTACTGCCCGACGCGGACCGGAATGTCCATACGAGGATGATGTTGTACCCCAGTTATCAGACCGGGGACAGAGCTACATGTAGGTTATGACAAGATGTATGTGCACCACGACAAACAACTGGGATGTCATCAATAAAAGCAGTAAATACAACAAATATTTGTCCATTAAACCGACGATAATCAGTTCTGTTCCAATGAAAAGTAACCGTGAAAATAAACCATTTCACAAAATGCTAGCTACATTGGTACCACAGAGTTATTTCCTACATTGATTGGTACCATGGTGTTCTTTCCTACATTGATTGGTACCATGGTGTTCTTTCCTATATACATTGATTGGTACCCATGGTGTTCTTTCCTACATTGATTGGTACCATGGTGTTCTTTCCTACAATGGTACTATGAGGATCTGATAACAAAAGGTTCTTTCCTACATGGATAACAGGAGGTAACTTCTTTCGTGGGTAAGAAGAGGTTCTTTCCTACATTGGTAACAAGAGGTTCTCTCTTACATGGGTGACAAGAGGTCTGTTTCTACAACAATCAGCAAAAATGTGCAAGACTGGTAAATAAAAAGCCATAACAGCAATTAGGGTCAAAGGTGAGGTTCCTCACGACTAAATGAACTCTTATTTGTCATCAAGCTGTTTATAGCGATCGACGTAACAATATGTGGAAACAGTTGCTGCACGTTGGTGAAACGCAACAAATATACTCTACGAACTACTCTCCAATGTTCCCAATGATTCCCGTGATTACCGATGTCAGTATAACCCGATACTGCACATCATGGCGCACGTTGACCATCAACCACGCCCAGCTTCTAACGAGGGGGAGGAAATTAGGTGGAATAAAATTCATGGCGACGACACATGGATTTGAACTAGGAGCCATCGACCCCCCCCAAAAAAAATTAAATAAATAAAACCTCTCCACATCGTCGAGGCTGCCTAATCCTTTCCGCGCAATCAAAGCCGCTGTCCGACCGCAGACTCCCCGCGCTCATTATCAACGGCTGGCCGTCATCGTACAAACCCATCGGCCTGTTCCACTTTCATGGCCACCGATGTAATAAGTAGATTTAATTAAATCAGCTCAGTTTTCAGGCAAATTTGTTTATGTAGCATTCTAAAGTTCGAGCAGCACCGTATATATATATACATACATGGCGAATACACATACATGGCGAACACACATACATGGCGAACACACATACATGGCGAACACACATACATGGCGATCACACATACA
>JAODAG010035581.1:0-17096 GCA_027574785.1 Orphnurgus asper | reverse complement strand
ACTCTAGCCACTGCAGCATTGTTACTCTAGCCACTGCAGCATTGTTACTCTAGCCACTGCAGCATTGTTACTCTAGCCACTGCAGCATTGTTACTCTAGCTAGATCGTGTATTCCTTCTCTCCTCAGGCTGGCTATGGGTATGGACTCCCCATCTCCAGGTTGTACGCAAAGTATTTCCAGGGTGACCTAACCATGACCTCCATGGAAGGATATGGTACAGATGCCATCATTTATTTGAAGGTTGGTAGTTCATCTCTCTTGGCTTTTTTTCTTCCATAATGTCAATATGCAAACAATCCCTGGAGACTATTGATGGATGTAACCTTCGTTTGACCTTATATGGACTTTGTAGCTTTTTTGGAGCAGTTGGGGAGGAATGACCATTTTTTTATTTAAATTAAATGGACCTACAGCTCCTGAACCATTTCTAGAGCTTAATCCTCTTTACTATTTTGATTTTCCTTAGGTGGGCAAAGCAGGCCCCCACCACCCTACAGAATATCATTTGAATGATTTTTGAATAAATTGATAAAACGTGATGTTAAAAGTTAAAATTTGTCTGCCAGCTCATGCCCAAGTAATCTATCATGCACACGAAGATAATTTAGGAATTTAAAAGTTAGGACGATACATTATCTTACTTAAAGATTTTTAATATGAACGAAATCAAAATTCACAGGTTCTTTCCAGTGAAGCCAGCGAACTGCTCCCGATTTACAACCATTCAGTCACCAGACATTACAGAACTAACCTAAAGGCAAGCGATTGGAGCTCACCGATGGGAGTGTTCAGGTCGTTATCCCTGGACGGTGCTAGCAGTAAACACTTCTAAGTCATTCCAATGGCCGTGCCTTAGTGCCGCCTTGATGAGAAACCACCCAGAAGTGAATTCAAGGGGCAATGTAACAATGTTATAGTCGGAGCAATAGATATTTCTAATACTGAAGTTGACGAGTTAGCAGACCTGTCCTATCGGTCTTCATTGTTGCATGACGCCCTGCATTTAACTTAGTCTGTTGCTTTTGTTGTATTTGTTTAAATCTAAATAAATAAAGAAATTTGTTGTGTGTGATCATCAAAAATGTCCAGCCTTACCTTTTGTTTATTTTAACCTTGGAAAAGTCCGGCTGTGTCCGGCTATCTTACGAGCTGACGTCGCCAAAATTCTTGTGTGTTTGGGGGTCCAGAAACCTACGTCTAAGGTGGCATTATTTCGTCGTACTATGAATGTATTATGGTGGAAAATGATTGCTGAAGAGACTTTTCAATTTGGTTTAAAACTTCTGGTTGGTTTAAATTATTTACAAACAATGACAAACAATGTCACAGAGAGTCTTTAATGTAGTTAATTAAGATTGTGCTCTGCATGAACTTGGAAACCGAGTTTTAATTGTCAGGTAGATTTTTATGAATGCTTCCACGTTGTTGAGGCTTCTCTTAAGTATCACACTGTTTCTTTGTCACAAGCGGGGGGGGGGGGGTGGATTGCCAGGATGTGAGGACAAGGAAGCTTGGGTTAATTTTGCATCTGGTGCCTTGTTTTGCAATTTCATAGAGGAGATATTTTAACTGACTGCATTTAAGTGACAAATTAACGACTTTCTTCCTTTTTATGGTTTTAGTTTTGTCTTCTCTCATCTTCCCCTATGTAAATTGATTCCCCCAACCCTCCAAAGCAATACTGTACTTTGCCTTCTAGCGTAAGGTGTCTTCGTGTGTAGAGGTAACAGACTGGTAAAATGAAGTATACAGATGGAGACTACGCCGTGCTCTTCTAGTTAGTTCGTTTGATTGTAACTGCAAAAAAATAGTCGTACATTTTACCCAATTGTTATGGTTCACGTTGAATCTGTTATTTAAACCAATTAACTCTGTGAAATAGATCAAGAGTTTTTAATGATTCCTAGTCGATATATATGGCCTGACAATGTCCCGCCAATCAGTAAAAATCTTCTTTAGTGTGAAACATCACAAATCATGTGATCATGGATCAATCATTTTGGTACAAAGGAGAAATTTTAATGCGATTAAACCTTTCATTCATGTCTGATATCTGCTTCTGACCTTTTTTGGGTTCTGATTTGTGTCATTTCTTTAATAATTAGGGTCACTCTACTGATAGCTGCATGCAGAGTTCCGTAGACATTATAATGGGTACCTGCCTACCATCCTCCCCAGATGGCAGATCTGAGCAACCACCCCTTCTTTTTGAACATTTTCTTCCATAAATACATGGTCGCACACCTATTGGGGTCCTCTTTCCCACACTCTTCAATACATTCCTCTTGTTTTGGAAATTAACCAAAGCCCAACTGGATCAAGTGGAAATAAATTTGACTAAATCCAGTTGGGCCCCTGATGGAATGTTGGTGTGAATTCCTGGTTTACATTCTGGTACCATTAGATATATGCAGACCTGCATATTAGACAACATCTCTGGGAGGGAGTTATCGCATGACATACAAGAAAATGAACTTTAAACAATGGTGCCTTCTGCTACCGTACTCCCTCTTCTCCAGATGGGCCGAGATCAAGTGCCCGCTGCTTCCCCGGTTCGGTCCGTAGTTCAGTGCCGTTGCATGCCCCGATGGTGATAATCAGGTCATCTTTGGTGTTGAGCAGTTTGATTAAAAATGTAGATGTGGCTTAGGTGCTGTCCTGAAAACGTTGCACACTGCTATTGCCGTCCGCGTCAGTTTAGAACGTGGTCAGAGGTATCGGTACACCCACGTCTGTCCGATGGGAAAGTTAAGTAGCGGTCCTGTCTTGGAGACTTGATCAAGTAAAACATACAAGACTTAGTGAATATCCTTCCAGAACTTGTCCACGACTACCTCAAATATAGTGTATGTACATGTGCAAGTAGATATTAGCCTACACCTTATATCCTATATTTGAGATATTACATGAAGTAGGCCTATATATACCAATCTTCAGCTAAATTCAGTCGTTGGTTCAGCCACAATCGCCTCTCTTGGGGAGTTGAAAATCCGAGTTTGATTGTGGACTGTATATTGTCACCTGGGTTAGGCGGTCTGGTTGAGCATCGGGTGCAATCGGGCAGCAACGCATATCCTGGACTAGCATCTTCCCAAGCTGTCGATGTGAAGGCTCCCGGCATGGCAGGACGATTCCTGGAAGCCGGGAATTGGTGGAACCGCAATTATGGACTGAGGATGACACCAGGGAGGGATGACACTCGGGCTAACAAGACGTTTTGTTCTATTATTTAAAGGACAGGGACTTAGGAAACGTTTGTATTTGGTTGCAGGTCCAGATTAGTGAGTACATCAAAACTGATTTTTAGTGGAGGTCAAAGGTCAATTGAGTTCAACATTGGTAAAAGTCTGAAAATGTAAACACGATAACTTTAAAACTTCCGTCAGCTTCATATTTGTTATGTTGGTCCACCTTAGGACCCTATTGCAGTGGTGGAATAAATTTTCAACAGCGGTCAACGTCTGAAAAAAAAAACATGACTACTACAAAACTAAAACTTGGAGAAACTTCATATTTAAAAGGTAGGTCCACCGTAGTGAGTGCAAGAATCCTATTGAATTTGCTTTTTTGTTCTTGTATTTGATTCTTACCTCAATTTACGTCGGCATCTAATCTAGCTTACGTCGGAATAAACTTGCATTGACATCTAATCTTACCGTATGTCGGCATCTAAACTGACATTGATATCTAATCTTAGAGTAATTTTAGTGTATCTAAGATCAAAAACTTTGCGGAAGACAAAGGTTTACAGAGAGGTTAGTTCTGCGGCTGATGCTGTTGATTTACAGGTTGATCTAGAAAGCAGAAAGTAGGCCTCCTTCTTTCGCAGAGAGTGGTAGATGAGTGGAATGACTTGCTTAGTCGTTGGTGTATGCTAGTAGCCTTCAAGGCTGATATTTTTCCGACGGATAATGGTAGAATTTAGGGTATTTGTGGTTCAGGATTCTGTATGAGGACATTGTCCTTTCTGATCCTTATTATCTATACTATACTACACTAATCTTATGTTGGTATCTAGGAGATTTGATGCCGACATAAGATGAGATATCGGATGCCAAACGTAACGTGGGATAACAAGCATAATACATCTCTTTTGGCGTTCCATATTTGGCATTGGCTCTGACATTCTGTCAGAATATTAGGGCTATAATGTTTTGGTCAGCAAGGTTGAAAATGGATTTCTTGGGGCTTCACACCGTCTTCAAAATTTCAATTACTCTTTTATGTTTAGTTCTAAGTAATTGTGACCTAAACAAACCCGCTGATAATCATCCGAGAGAGCACATCACCAATGAAAATTTCGTGCTACTCCGAGATTCTGGAGATAGGTTACTAATCAACTTCTGTAAGTCATTGTGTTTCATGGTTAGGCTAGCGTTAGTCTAGATTGGTTACTGTGCAGTGCGGTGTCCTTTACCACAGTGTCACGTATGCTATATAATGTATACGTTGCAGACGACACTGCTATGACACGTTGGCTAGGCTTACCACTGCTTTGTTTGACAACTGCAAACTTGCCGTAGGCTAGCACTTAACGGCTCGAAACAGCGACAATAATGTTAATAAAAATATTGCTGATATTTAGAGCAATTACAAATTACAGTCAGTGAACGAGTACTGATATTCATTTGCTAGAGAATATAATTATAAATTAGTTCATTATATACTGGAGTGTAACACCCACAGTGCAGTAACACTACATAAATAGTATTTATAATATAGTAACATTACCGACATGCAGACGTTAGTGTTACTTTTCACTCTGACACGCATTTGCCTTTGTTACAATTTGCAGTAACGTTAGCCATACTAGCGTTACGTTTGCACTGTGTGAATTATGAATGACGGTTATGGAAGAGATGTGTAATTTCGAATGTATTGTATGAATGGCCAGCAAAATGCTGAATAATTAAATTGATTAAGTTGAATTATCAATCGATATTTAATACAAGTTTATCAGTCAAGAAACGTTTGGTATTATAATAGTCCTGCGATAAGGCCTTCCTTATGGAATGTTCTCAGTTTTCTAACCCCTTCTCTTAATAATACATTAATTACTAAAAATTTGCATTGAAAATACAAGTACCACAAGCTGGCTTTGGGCTTCATCACCAGATCCATACCAATTAATTGCCAAATACAGTCTATCCTGAACATGGGATAATTATTTCATTGGTACCCATGAACATTGGGCATGCACTGAAAGACAGTTTGATTAAGGGAAATATTTGACAGATCCGTCTTTTTGGTGAGTTCAACGAAAGACCATTTGTCCAATGGTCATTCCTCCCATGCGAAAGTTAAAACCTTTGTGGACTACATTTGCTGGGAAGGCAACCATGGTTATTACTTTAAATTCATTTTATTTCTGTCAATTTATTCCATGATGCACAACTGTGACTTTGAAGAACATATGATTCGTAAAGTTGTTAAAATACCAACAAAAAGAAAACGAAGCACTTGCAAAAGTGCTGTAAGTGTGTAGCATAAATTTCCTGGGGCATGCATACTAGTAGCTTACAAGTTTTAGCGCATAATCGATTAGTTATGATTATATTATTTTTGTGTACATTCCTTTGGACTTTCTTGGGCATATACTCACTGAAGCAGATAATTATGTACCTTAGCCCTAAGAGGATTATATAACCATCTCTATTATTGCATAGGAAAAGTGGTTTTCAATGGATAAACATCATAACAAAGCTCAACTAGTTGACACAATACAATGGCATCAGCCAAGTAGATCACCTGGTTTTTAAGAAAACCCTCCCAAGAAAGAACCTGTGATCTAAACCAAACAACAGCAGCATATATGCCACGGCTTCAAAATCCAAGTGACCCACTTCTCAGCCCCAGTCCTATTTCGATTGGACTGAGATCATTGGGCGGGATGTAGTGCTACGTAAAGTGTAGCGCATGGCTCTGTTGGAGGACATTGCCCCACCATTAACCAGTAGGGAACCTGACAACTGGTTTTTTGGATACATTTCAGTACAGTCCCGTATCAAACCCCAGAAATAATACGAAATGTAACGTTGCCATTAAACGAATGATAGATGTTATGTACAGTATAACTGTTTAGCCATGTTTCACTCTCACAGGCAGTGAGTAAAATGGGCAAAATAGATAATGGTTATCAATATGGCAGTTAGTGAATTTGACTAAGTCACAGCCTTTGTAAAGGCTGTACTACATGCTTGCAATCACATACTACATGCTCTCAACTATGTACCGTATGTAAATGCATAGAAGTTGCACAGAAGTATAGAACTCTTCAAGTGATCACATGAATATTCCGACAACTCATTGGTCCACGTCCCATTTCTCATTTGCTGTAGATGTAAAATATTAGAACAGATTTTGTGCAGTAATCTATGATGTCAAGTACTTAGGAACAATACATTAAATTGAAATGCATATTAACATTGGAAAATGACGCAATTAACTGTATAGCAAGGCCGGCATGTATTCTGCTGACAATGACGATCAAGTCACTTTGCCCTATGACCTTTGCTACTGCACATTTATGCACAACCACTAAACTGATTTGCAAATTCAAAGGCAGTTAATGATAGTTCCTACGTGACATTGTATATGGTATACTGCACACTTCTTGATTTTTTGTTTTATTTTTTATCTCGGCAATGAAAGAAGATACAGTATGATGGGAGTTAATTAAATGAACCAATGAGTGTCATTCGTAATTACATCTCACATACAGTTTAGTTTAAATTTGAACCTTTATGGTTACAAGGCTACTCGGCCTTTATAAAAGCTTAGAAATAAATAATTTAGAACATCAAAAATCTTAAGTTTCAATCTTTGACTCTTAGCCCTAAGATACTGCCAACCCAAATTTTTCCCAACATGATATCAGTTTGTAACCAAACAGTATAGAATGCATGTGATTACCTTCAACTTTTACTGTACTTATCAAGCACATAGGCTACAGTATGTACAGTATAAGGAACAATATGTACATATATATATATATTCTGTGAAATGAGCTAATATTTTACCATCATTGTATGTCTATTTGTACATTTCAATTTCTTATAGATAGTGTTGGATGTGTCAAATGTGATCAGTACATGAGTGACTTCAACAGAGTGGAAGATGCCCTGAAGGATGTAGGCATTACAATGTATGACTCTAACAGCAAGATGGTGATGCAGGGATTGGCAGTCAGTAGAGTTCCTTCCTTGATGTATTATCGCTATGGCGTCCCTACATATTTTGATGGTAAGAAGCTGTTCTGTATTGGATCATCCTAAGGTATGATTACTCCCTTTTGTGACCGAACCTTCAGTAACATGTATGTCAATGAACTGTTTACTTATTAATATATTTCTTGGACGGGGAAGTGGAGGATGTACTTCATTTGGTCCTGTTAGAGAATTAGGCCTGAATATAAGGATTAATTAACCATAGTGGGTTTTATTCTTGCTGATAGTTTGGCTGATGGTTCAAATAGCAACATCATCCAATGGCCATTCTGATCTGATGCGATATTTTCTTGTAAGATAAGCCCTGCCAAATACTAATCAAGGGGTATATATGTAACTGTTAGCAGAAAATTCCTTGCAAATCATGCAATGAAGCTTGCTGCTATATGCTCAACTGTGTCAAAATTGCAAACAATCAAAAGATACTCATTTTGCATCTTTCTCAATTAATCCAATCCTAGCAATTGAAAATTAACAACAAATAAAGAGAAGATAAAGCACCCAAAATGAATTATTCCCAACAATATTTTAAGACAAATTCAGCTTTGCTACAGTATATGCCTGCATTCTCTGTGTCAATCATAGCAGCTCAGAAATCCCCAGCCAAACATACATTATGCTTCTAGAAAGACAGTTTTATGACCCAATTTTAAGTACCAAGGAAACCACAACAACCTGCTTGGCATAGCTCATGAACTCTAAATAAGTTCTGTGAAAGTCACAAAAGGAAGAATACCTGCCCAGAGATAATTTTCCCTTGATTAATGACCATTCTGCATATGATCACTGTGTGTGATGACAGCTTGGATAAAACAAATGCTCACAGGCTGCAGGCAGTATTGTTCCATTAGTGACTGACAGAATGTTTAACCTATAATTATAGTTCCAAGAAAGTTGTTGTGGTTTCTTGGTACTTAACATCAATTGGTCATTAAACTCTCTCTCTAGCAGGTTAATGTATATAAGTTAGTGGAGCAGTCGCATCATGATAGAATTCATATCCAATTAATAATCAGTCATCAACAACCAAGAAACTAATCAAACATTAAGCATATTATTCATCCTTCTCCGCGCTATCAAACCGTCATTTGGGACTACATATATGACCGAGAATGAAGGAAGACACAACATTATGCACTTCTGTACAATGATGTAGTAGAAAGATAACCACAACTTCTTCTCAATACTTCTGTCCTTTCTATTACAAATGTTTAGCTTGGTGGAGAGGGAATTTGGGGAATTTATGGTCCTAGGTTTTGAAAATTGTGATTGATCAATGTCACGTCAATGTTAAATTATGATATATTGATATATATCACTTGCTGACGCTCGGTCTGTTAATGTTTGCAAATTTGAGCATATATATAGCTTCCTATACAGTTACTGTACATTGATATATTTCTTTCTTGTGTTGATCTACAGATTATATGGTGTTGTGTATGGGTGATAATTTGTTTTAGAAAGCCAAATTGTGAAATATATTTCTACTCAGAGTTGCATAATTGATTGAGAGGGCTGACAATGAAGTATAGAAATGAACATCCCTCATACCTCGTTATGCAAAAGAACAATGTAATCACTATATGCATGACAAAGTGCTTTTAGGTTTCATGTGTACAAGCAAATATACTGGATTCCTAGTGCAAAACATACATGTGTAGTTTCAAACATAAAGTTAGGTGTTTTTTTTTTATGAGCACGACATTATTATGATATTGTTATGCATGGAGGTAAACTACTCCTATTCATCTCCCAAATTAAAGGACACTTTTTGGTGTCCTAGACATTTGCAGTATATATATTGTTTTCTAGACACTGCAGCCTCTGCAAAATTTAACAGTTGATGTACAAGCAAGAATTGCAATAAATTTTGATTGGTTGACAATCACAAAGAGCACTCTACATGTGTATTTCAGTATGGTGATTTTGTTAATGCTGGGAACATTTTCTTCTAAGCCAGCTGGTATTTTGCTCATAGTGAATATAAAATTAATTTTCCATTAAGATCAATATAAAATAAATATAAAGCGGAATCTCATTGTTCGATTGAGATAAAACATGTTGAGGACCTAATTAAAACATGAGAACCAACTCGTTCTTGAACTCAGTCTAGAGGCCAAAGTAAATAATAATAATAATAATTGTAATAATAATCACGCTAGGGAATGCCTGGCTATGGAAACAAGCGCTATACCGAAGAACCAACAATACCCCTCAAAGGGAACAGGAAGGGAGGGGTATACCCTGATCTGAACAGGTATCCAGGTCATAATAGAATATAGTGTATTTAGGCTACACCAGCCTATGCTCGAAGGCACTAGAAGAAAATGCAACAATTTGTACCAGATTGATTTAAAATAAGATGATAATAAATGTGAGGTAAGGAAAAGTCCTTCCAATTAACGATAAAGTATAACTCCGATCATCCAGTAAAGTTAGGAAATTAATCCAGGGAGAAATAGTCGCCTACAATTGCCCACATGCTCAGAAAATTATATGGGAGTGCAGGTGTCACCGGATGTGACGTCATGGAAACTATAGGTAAAAGTTATGTCTGATTATTGGGGATACAATGATTGGTGTAAATCATTATATATAGTAAGAGATGGGTATAAAATCATGCGTAAAAATTTCTTGTTCGATCTGTTGTAAGATGGCTTTCAGCGAATACCCTCTGAATGTTCGTGCATTATAATGATGGATTACACATTGCTCCTTCAGTATATTCTGAATCCGTTTCCCCCTATGCCCACCACATCCTTTCTGCCTGTGGGTAACGCTGAGCTATCTGCCCTCGGTACTAACCTCTGTACTAATTCCAAAAAACCAGTACTGTATCAGATAGTGATTGATACATGTATACGGGAGTGTTTGTTTTGGTGAATTTTCAATTATAACTCCATGGAAAAATATATTCAAAGCCTTTATTGGCAGATGGCATTGCAGAGGTACTCTTAATTCGAGATCTTTAACATTTGTTGTTGGCATCAATTAATTTTATCGAAATTTGTTCAGGTTTTGCAGATTGGCAAAAACATCATGTAATTACCACGCCATCTGTCAGCAGCCCACTGAAGTACAGACGCGCAACTGTGGTGAGAAGAAAATTCTCCGGAGTTCAATTAAATGTCTATTATGATAAAGAAATATTAATAATGCAACTTGGGTCTTTAATTCATTGCAGGCGAGCCCGTGGCCGAGGATATTATTGAATGGGTGGTAGAGAGCCACGAGCTTCTGACAAGCGAACTTCGCGACGATACTTTTGAACACCTCACCCAAGCATCGTCAGGCTCCACGACTGGGGACTGGTTGGTTGTCTTGTAAGTGGATGGATGAAAATTAGGCCTCCTTTTCAAAGCAGGATTCTACAGGTTTAATAAGCAAATTAGTGCCGATGATGATCCAGGATGCCATGTAGTATTGTCTTTTGCTTCAAAATATCATGAAGAGATCTCAGCGATTTGGACATGTGAATTAACATCAACAATAGCTCCCCTTGTGATTAAAAATAGTTTTAAGTGAATCGTATTTTGAATGATTGGATAATAGAGGGCAGTATATTGTTAAGTTTTTGATGAGAACAAGGTTGCCCATTTTGTAAGAATAAGGTGCTACAGCAGCATTTTGAATTGAGATGTGTATTCAACCGAAGTGCATGCTGACCAAACAATCTCAATCTCAAAACACCAAACCGAACACAAAATGGAGAGATGCTCAGAGACACCAGACTATAGTCTCTGTGGTCCCTTAACTGTTAGGAGTGGTATATTCTGATATCAGATTCAGGGACACATTTGCATTGAGGCTGAGCTAAGCTGTTTATGACATGGTAATTAGGTCTAATTATACAAATCAAACACACACATCTTTTAGTTTCTTCTATGGCCAAGTTCAAACTTGGTGGTATGTGAGCGGGAACGGTAGACAAATTCCGATCCAACTAATATAATCTGCTTTAACACTCAAAACTGGATGCATATCTTTCCTATATCATCAACATAAAATGCCAAAATTCACAACATCATACCTCGAACCGAAAGATGGCTACTGAAGGAAATTCCACAAACATGGTGAACAGCTTGCATGAAAATATAGAACAAAGCCCATGTTTTTCACCAATTCAAACAAAACAGCATTAGTTGGAACAAATCTCTCTTTATATCCTGTTTTCTTTTAAATGATATGTCCAGGTTGACTTTTTGAAATGTTTACTGATTTCAAATAATTTATAATAACCGTGCTCCAATTTTTATCCCAAACTTCCTTTCCTGCATGGAAAAAATCGTGAAAATGTATGGGTGACTACGGAGGTATTGAAAAAGTTTTGTGTAGATTTGCCTTCGTCTCGCTGCTTGTGGCCTAACGTTAGGTTCATTCGCTGGACGTGGCCTTTCACGTACGGGTTCAAAGCATACGGTTGTGGTCCAATATGTCATTCATGAGTTTCATCCATTGCTTAGGTTTCTCTCTCCTTCTTATAACCTCGTAGATGAAATGTCGCCCGATGTTAAAACGAAACTAAAGGAATATCGATTGATTATGAAGTATTGTTATTACGGACAGCGTGTATAGTTACGTACGTGTGACCACAGTATTTACAGTGGTGAAACCGGACCATAGCCTTACAATTGTACAAAAGGAAATTACATCACATACTTTCGTACGAGCCTAAAAAATATTCATTATTTGGTCAATTCGTGCAAAGACTCTGATACATATCGTAGTTAAAGTTTGATGTAGAACGGGATATTTTATTTTTCTCTACACATTGGTACAGGTTTCAATGAGTTTTAAGGAACCTGGACATATCCTTTAAGATTCCTGTTGTAATGATGCCAAGAATAAAGAATGTAGTGTTGAAACATGTGCATGAAGACAAAGAACAAGGTGCAATACATAAGCACCTTTTATGAATTCAAGTGTACATGCATGCATGCTCTCAGTCAAAGCATATTTGGTAATCACAAAGTATTACCATATAGCAAATATAGCAAATAATGTCTGGTGTTATATGTTGAAACATGTGTATGAAGACAAAGAACAAGGTGCATGACATAAGCACATTTTATGAATTCAAGTGTACATGCATGCATGCTCTCAGTCAAAGCATCTTTGGTAATAACAAAGTATTACCATATAGCAAATATAGCAAATAAAGTCTGGTATTATATGTTGAAACATGTGTATGAAGACAAAGAACAAGCTAGTGCATGACATGAGCACCTTTTTTGAATTCAAGTGTGCATGCATGCTTTTAGTCAAATCATCTTTGGTAATAACAAAGTATTACCATAATAGCAAATTTGCGTGGCTGTTCAAAAGTGCCTGTGAAAACAAATTTTCTGTATGTAGGATGTGCTACACATAGTATCAGGCAACCAACCATACATGATACAGACAGATTGGATTTGCACAGCACTACCTGGTTGTGCTTTAAAATCTCTGTATATCCCATTTCGTACTTCACAGTATCATATCACTATTATGATAACCTCTCTACAAGTAGTTATACAACAAAATTAAAGCTGTAGTAGGTATAAAATGACAAATTAATATGCCTTCAAGAAAGTCACTACAAAATCTGTGAAAGAAGGTTTGTTTTCATCACCGGCAGCTGTGGCGTACCAAGAGGAAACAAGCAATGCAACGTAATGAAATCCACTGGATGTCTGTCCTGCCCTATACCTTTAAGCAATTATGAGGTTCACAAAAACTCTTATAATCACCATGAAATGGAGATCCTTGCAGATCACATCTTGCATCCTCGGCAACAACAGCATTGAATAATGCAATAACGTCTGGACGAAGCTCCGAAAACTTTCATTTACAATGCAAGTGCTATGCGGGTGGATTTTTCTTCTCACATGACCATTGACAACTTATCGTTTAATTTCGCTACTTTAGATCCTTGCCGCTGATGAACTAAAGGAAAAAATTGTAGCGCATTGACGAGACTCGTTAAGATGATAAGTCAGTAGTCATGAATACATAAAGCCAGATTGCAGGCAGTATACTTCTATCACCAGGCTTCATGAGGTTGAGACGACAAATCTTTCATCAAGTTCATGTTTAGCAAGCTGGGCACCTGATCAAATTCCAGTGTAATTTGGTGTGTATGTACTTTGTAGTTTTTCCCTCCCTCCTTGTGAACAATGTTTTTTTGTTTTGTTTTTCCTTACAGCTGTATCAAGGCTCATGCAGACTGCACAATGATTTTAGCATCATTGGAGCATATCGCTCTCAAGTAAGTGCTTAATCTCTCTGTTATCCACCTGGAATTAGATTGGAATCTTATCAAAATTGCAAGCATATCAGAAGAAAATAAAATGTTGGCAAAGAATTTTTGACTTATTCCTTCATGAGTATGTTTTACACTGCAACATGTATAACTGGTCTTTCAATGAGAATTTTAACAAAGATAATATACCAACACATTTGTGATACCTTTAAGAACTAGTCCTATTTGCCATTTCCAGCACATTTAGTCAAATTACAAATGTGCGGTATAAATCTTGAAATAATTAGTCGCGAAATTCCACCCCCAATTCCTGTATAGGCATTCTCTGGTGGTTTATCCGTCTGGTGGACGAATGCAGTATACGATTACAATGTGGGTGATGATGTGGCTCGGATCAGGGAGATGTTATTGAGAAGGAGATCCAATGAAATCTACTCTCTTTGAAAGTAACTTGTTGCTGACAGTATAATCCCCTTATTGTTTCTCAGCTAGGAATGCAAATTGTGCTGAAAGTGGATTACAATCAGGCACAATATGCCTCTGTCGTCTGCTACACGTTTGAATCGATCAAAAACCAGATTCTGCAATGCAACTAATATTGCCCGTCATTTTCTGATTTTTCCAAAATTAAAACTTTTGATGTGAATAGACAACCTGTTCACTGTAAGGAGGTGATAGTTTACACCTTTCTGTACAACAATACTTCCTACAATAATCGTAGGAAAAATTTTGAATCTGTGAATATCCCAGTTTAATTATCAGGTTATTGTTCATTTCAAAGTTTATCATTACAGGAGAGGTATAATTAAATTAAAGAATGTCGGCCAATTGTTTGTCTTCAATGTGGAATGTAGTCATAACACTTGTCAGTGCACACTTGGGCATCAAAGCATGTTAACTTGAAGTTATTGTTCAGGATGTACAAGAAAGACTTCAGGAATAAGAGGGATTAAATTAAAAGGCCAACAATGGAATTTAACTGTTGATCAAGAAATCAAATCATCAAAAGGGATTAAGGAGATTGAGAGAGCTATTGTTGGGATTAAAATCTCAGAGATTCCTTGGCATCTCATTCTAAATAACACCTCTCTGCTCTGATTTATTTTACTCCTAAAACCTTACTGCAGTTCACTTAGGTTTATGAGCACAATTAGAGAAGGAAGTCAGATGTCTGTGATCTTAAAGGCTCCCCCCACCCCCTTGCCTCAGAAACTACGCTCTTGTTCGAATTCGAATATAACCTTAAACCATGCTAATCCTCGCACGATGTTCCTTTTTTTCACTCTGTATACACAGCTAGTTAAATGAAGCTGCAGACGGGACAGCACACGACACAAGCACACGATCTCGCTAAACAATTCCCACTAGATACGAACACTCGAGCATTTGTCCGACATTATATCAGTGACGATATATTCTGCACTTAAACCAAAAGTATGATTACAACTTTCATACCAGAACATGCATACAGGACAAAGTGGTTCATTTGAGTTAAATGGTGTGAATGGGGGACTGTGAGAGGGTACAAGCTGTTCCTACGCGCAGAGGCGCTGCAGGTTTCACCATTTCTCCATTGTTGAGTTAATTTATGCATACATATGTTTAGCAACCCTTTGCTAATTCGAACAGTTGTGAGCATACCATACTATAAAAATTGGTGCACTTTTCAGAATCAACATTGTTGAATTAGTTGGAAGGTTAGATGCTATCTAAAAAACAAATTACAAAGATTTTCCTATTTTTACCATACCATATGCCACTAATTTAAACCACACCAATAGGAATGAAACCATACCATGCCACTAAACTACACCACCATCTCTCATGGTGTTCCGATAATGAAGTACCTAAGCAGTCAAGCGTGAATGTGTGTTTGTGCGTGATTTTGTATGTGACACGTAGGAGATTGTAACGTGATTGTTGGATTCAGGTTAAACTTGGTATATACAGTCGTGGTCATTAGATCATCTCTATTGTATAGGTGTAGCTCTCATGCATACTAATAAGTGGAAGGGGCTTAAAGTAATATTCTGAAATTGTCATTATCTCCAAAACAATGGGTACAATTTTCTTCAAACTTGATAAGAAGTTGCTTAAAGACATGAACTTATTAAACACTGTAGTTACTTCGATTCATTATTAGAATCCATGCATGCAGAAATCTAAGCTTCTCAAAACTAAAATTCAACGATACAACCCTGTATATGCAGTAAGCTAACATATCGCTACTTTCAGCGGTATAGTGATGCTTTAATGGATTGCAAACAAAGCAACCATATTTTGTTTGCACGCTGAACATGACTCTGTTAACATCATGTTATCTGGGACTTGTAAACTGTTTGTCTAGAAAAACGAACTTAGGAAGAACAATGGGCAGGGGGGGGAGGACGTAATCGGCTGGTGGCCTAAGTATTGTTATGGTGTGCATTGTATGGTGAGGAACAATATAGGCCTATCATGGTTTAAATATCGCTACATGTTTTACGTGGTGGGGGAAAGGGAAGATTGAAAGTTAATTTGTCACTATGTCGTTGACTGCTTCAATTAGGTCAATATACGATTAGGCTATGTATATCATTAATTAATAGAAGACTACATTTTGCAAAATGTACGTAGTTCATAGCTTTAGAAAAGGGTGTTTGTTGTCTCTATAGCTTTGGCAACAATGTTTTGTAGAATGGGGGTGGGGTGAGAGATGAAGAAACACCACACAGGCAGTGAGTAACGGCAGTGAGTTACGGCAGTGAGTTGGAGCATCTTCAGTTAGGAAATTGTAAAGCAGAGTTAATCTTCTCCTTCAACAGTTAAAACAGTGAATTTTCTTCTAAGATCAATGCTAATGGCAGTTAATCTATTGTAAAATTTGGTAAAATTATGATAAGTAAAGGTGAATATAGAGGAAATAGCTTTAGGTAAAGGTAAGGTGAAGGTCACATTTGACTGCTGCATTTAAGTGGGTTAATTATAGCTTATCTGATTTCCAAATTTAGAATTGAATTTTTTTAATTTGATCCACTATTTACTAAACCATTGAATTATCTAACATGTTATGGATGTGAACAACAAGACACTGAGAATGTGCAAATGAAGCTTCAAGCCAACAATGGTTATTTACTGATACATTTTATATATACAGACTCCTGAACAGAGTAAATGCAGCTTGGGTGGATATCAACCACAATCCTGAACTTAAGGAGAGGTTCAATCTAAGGAGGTCTACAGAAATCTTGTAGTAAGTTTTGTTTAAATTTCCAAGTGTAGTGATATTTTGCTACAAATTTCCTACTGTTTTCATGTTTATAACTAGTTTAAATCAGGGACTTTTCATAAAATATTGAAGGATGTACCCTCCCCCCCATTGTCTTGTACAATCATGAAGTGTGTCGGATCCAGGTGAGCAGGAAATTATTTGAAAATTACTCGAGGCATGAACCCCTGGAGTTCTACATGCATGGACATGGTCTACGATAATGCTTGCGTGGACATGGTCTACGACAATGCTTGCGTGGACATGGTCTTACGACAATGCTTGCGTGGACATGGTCTACGACAATGCTTGCGTGGACATGGTCTACGACAATGCTTGCGTGGACATGGTCTACGATAATGCTTGCGTGGACATGGTCTA
>JAODAG010035470.1:2967-17426 GCA_027574785.1 Orphnurgus asper | reverse complement strand
TTGAGATAATAGGTGAGAATACTTATTGAGATAATAGGTGAGAATGCTTATTGAGATAATAGGTGAGAATGCCTATTGAGATAGTCCTACTGTTAGAATGCCTATTGAGATAACCTGTTAGAATGCCTATTGTTCTTCATACCCTAAGGTAATCACTACAAACTATTTAAGAGAAAATAGTTTCATGGGTATGAGCTGACCCCATAGCCAGTAGATCATGCCTTGCTTTCTACGTGACGGCAAACTGCCAGTAATATCAAACCAGAATGCAAAGTTGTGTAGACGTTCCGAAGCTTTGTTTTAAAAGTCTCCTCATCTGGCAGTATGAATCCCCCCCCTCCAAGATTTGTTAGTTTTGTAGTAATCCTATTTTTATTTTGTTTAAAACCTTGGTTCCGTAACATAATCCTTTTGAAATTCCAGCACTAAGTATTTAAAGAAAAACAATTTGAAGCACACATTTATCGACTATTTATAATAATTTATTAAAAAGAAACGTTTTCGAGATAATCTCAATAAACCAAACTTCTATTCTTCAAAGTCTATCTTTAGACTGAATTCTTTTCCATCTTTAATTTATTTTTTGTTATTAAAAAAACCTGTAGTTACATTTTACCACTAATGTTTAATTTTAATGTTTCTTCTTAATTAGCCCACATCAGATAGAGAAGCCTTGACTTGGCTGTAATACTTCAGCTTGCAGGTACCACGAGAAGCACACGACGTTAAACTGTCTATGCACGATCACTACACTATGATGCATACAAATGGAGTCTTCTTCAAATCGGCCCATGGATTCCACATGAGTTAGGTGGCACCACAGCCGAAAAGAGACAAGGAAGAAGAAAATTCCATTCCAGGAGGAGAAACTCCAAGATGGAAAATTTTTGTATAAAAAAACAGGGTCGAACGTAACGGTTACAGGCGACGAAAATTTGTGCAACTGCCAGGAAAACTTGGGGGGAGTACTACCTCAGAGAAAAAAAAGACCGTGTGGGAGCTCAGTCCGAGCAATTTATCAGGAACGGTTTCGGCTGATTGACAATGTGCGCTTTTACGATCATCCTCTGTTGAGGGTCGTGCATGTGTGCACTAACTGCGATGGGTGACCTACATCTAAGAGAAATTGTGATACGAACGAAAAGCGATTGAGCAATCGTTTTTAAGCTCTTGTAAGCAGTGGTGCCTATCCGGCGAGTATCAAATGGTTACCATTATCGTTCAAATTGTGTTTCGTAACAATACATCCAGTGCAAGACAGGTCTGCATTTGAAGGTCGATCATATCGTCGTAGGATTTGCACAGGGTCTGCAGATATTTTGTGTTATCATGGACACGACAGAAGGAACACATCAAGAACAGAAATAGCTTCTTCAGCACCATGAAAACCTGCGTAAGATTTCTGTGGTACAATTTCACGGTATTCTCCATTTCCTGATTACGACGAAAAACATAACTCCAGTTACGAGAGACCTGTCACCACTATAAGTAATCACTTTAGACATTGAGAAAAGTTGGCTTGAACATTGGATTATTTTCCATTTTATATTTGATTAGCATAGCAATTAAACATATAATAATAATAACAGAAATCTTACCTTTTCTTCAGTGGTTAATAGAAGATAATAGTATAATAAGTATATAAAGCATGAATCACGGTTGTAGACCTTGTGTGCTTGCAAAGACATCATTATCCACAAGATAGCATCTTACGTTAAACCTCTGGGTCACCATGGCAATGAAACTGAGTTTGAATTTTCTGTATGGCTTTCCCCCATAATCACCACGTATGTAAATGCCTATCAACACACCTCCATACTGAAGCCTGAAGAAAATCAAACCTACCGTAATGGAGAGCATTCTCGAGTGACCGATCAGACGATTTTTAAATCACAAATCGACAGCCCTCGTCGAGGAGCAACGAAAAGAATAGGATCTTATCTTCTCATCGTGGGCAGCCCGTAACGTGTCATTTTATTCCCATTTTGAGACGTCATGAATAATCTGACAGATGTCAACTTGGCTTCGCCCCTTCATACATAATTATCATTCAAATAATAAAAATTGCATGCCCCATATAGTAACGTTGTAACGTTTATCCAAAACTTTCATAACAATGTTCGAAGAAATTCAGACCAGCAGTTGACCAGAGATATTGACGTTGTGAAGAATTCCTCTCAATTAATATACATGCTAGGCCACACCAAATATGGTACCTTTGACATTTTACGCTAACCTTTGACCAACATATACGATGTTGATCCAACGTGCAATACTCGAGTTACTGTGTTACAAGCACGAGTATCGAGCACATACACATAGACTTCAAGGCGTAGGATCCAAAAATAACAGAAAGGGGAAAAAAATCCTCCCTTTTTTCCTTTCATTTGAAAATTCTAGACACAATAAACAAGGTTTTGGTATTTGTTTAACCGCGGTAGTAACTTTTACCTTGTGCACAAGGGCATCTTCTGCTGCTTTTGGTTTACTCTTCGGGAACGGGATGCTCATTATCAGCTTCGTCAATTCCTCCAACTTGAAGTCGGAGATGTCCACCGAGATGTCGGGAATATCTCCGGCCATCTTGATTCTAGAAACGTAAGATGCTAATTCATCAAAACTAAAAAAAAGCCAACTTTGTGGGAGAAATGTTATCCTTCTAAGAAATAGACCAATCTAGCGGCGGCCTGAATAAAAAGTTGACGAGGTCTTTGTCTTTCAGCAAAAAGGATTGATCGTACGATAGTATATGAAATTAGAAAGGTACACATGACAGTGAGGGGGGGGGGTCATATCCAAGAGATGTGCGAATTACATCTATATAGTAAGTATATTGCAAGAGAAAATGTGGTGTATTGTAAAAGAAAAAATGGTTCATGTGTTCTGACTACTTAATATACATCACCATAATTCCTTCTCAAAGGTACCTTCTCCTGTAATCTTCTAAATGAACGTTCACTTGACATTGTGAATATTCAATAATAACAGAAAATATCAATCTGGACGTCATGAATCTTCAACTAGTAACTGAATACTGCAAACTGATGAGATGAGCAATATGACGGGATTCCTTCAGTAAACTTTCCAACGAGGATTTAATAAAAGAGAGGATACGGTACACTTTTGTTGAATTAAACGTTTTACCTCGTAAGGCTTTCTGTTATAGTGGGTCGGACACTAACAAATGTAGTCAACTATACTAACAGTTAATGGTTAGAATAGTTAGAAATCCAATGGATGGATTCTACTAGTAATGAATAGTAGAGGAGACATGTTTAACATGACTATTCTTATCCAATGGATGGTTTCTACAAGTAATGAATAGTAGAGGAGACATGTTTAACCTGACTATTCTGATCCTAGCGATCGTTTCTACGCCGTCTAATGAATAAGCAGCATAATTACGATTAAAAACCGAGTTTAAGATGAATCGTTACTTGGGCAGTCTTGCATCTTCTACCATACACTTCTGGAGAAGGAGGTTTACACCGAGAGGTTGGAGGATGTGGTAGTCGCTATGGGCTTGCTTCCTCGCAGCCTGCCAATCATCCCCTGAGAAAAACAAAAAGTTATGAAATCAAAATAGAAACCACATTACAATTTTGGACCGTTGCCCCCCCCCCAAAAAAAAGGTCTACCAAGCAACAACAAAAAAAAAGACAACAAAATGCATACACAAAACTCATAAAAAATGCAGAGACTTCCGTCCGACCGAAAGTTTCAACCGCCGGTCTATTCCCGAGAACTATTTTTTTACGAATCTTACCATCGCCAGCCAGGATGACCTGCATACTCTTCAGACTGATGTCGAACCTATCGTAGGCCTTCTTGATCAGCTCCTCCTCCGATTCGTTCTATCAAGATACAAAAGGAGAACAAAACAATTGTGGTCAAGAGCCACAGTACGCCTCTGGTCGGGAACGAGATACGACGAACCCCCGAGGCAGACAGGACGTCGTCCAATGTCTGAGCATGATACGCCGCACTGTAGGGACTGTCTTCCTTGAATCGTCCTTGGTTTGAGGTGGGTAAGATCCATTCATCACCTACGCCTGACCCCCAACTCCTAAACTGGTTGATACTCTAATGCAGTTATATATTATTCATCTTCATCAGAGGTGTGAGGTTGGTAAGGTCCATTCTCTAGGTAAAGAGTGATTAAGATTTAGACTATCTAGCATTGTATTTGAGGTCAACGTTCTTGCTATTTAAACATGAGCTTCAAAAGTGGACACAAACTGAACATTTACAATCAGTCCAATATCATTCTTCAGGTTTAGTGATATTTATACTCTCTCGCTCTGTACATTTTAAGTTGGAACAAATATGTGGAGGAAAAGCATACGATACTATATGAAAGAATGCCCTTACATCACAAAAGATTAATTACTTAACTCCAACAAAAACCTCACAAAAACAAAGTCTCTGTCTCGCTTCTGTCGATTACAAAGCCAAACGCCGGAGGGTAAATCCAAAATGTAATCAACAGGTGTACTACGAGGGTGTAGCAAAGCCAGCCATTTCTAATAATACTACGGACCGCGTCGTAAGAATTAAGTCGGACTCACGAAGTCGGGACGTGTACTTCCCCGTGTCGCAAAGATGAAGGTCTGTCGCATCACGGTACGCGACTACTATAAAATGTTCTACGGCCAATCTCTCCTGGGGTCGGCTAATCTCCCCAAAACTACCACGATGCTATACATGGACAAACCTCTTTCCTCTCTCCTATGTGCCTCGAATCATTCTGTGTCGTCATCCCAATCTCTCCCAAGTCTATAATCAGTGTTCTGCCATGGCTGTTAAACAAATGAAACAAAACGAAAACCTGTATGTATTACGATGGAATTAATACCAGAATGCAAACCTGTATGTGGGTGGTTCCAATGCCATGTAAGTGGAAATTTTCGTATTGTTAAATGTTGCTATTCAGCACTGACTCTTGAGGACATGAAAGTTATTCAGGAGCTACCATTTTGACTGAGGCATGTTTGACTTCCATACCCCACTTACCTACCCACCCCCCCCAATTACCAATTTAAAATGGCACGTACAATTTTACCTATTTGCTGATATACTTCTATATAATACTTCTATATTCTAACTGTGATGTATTCAGGACAAATTGTCAACAAACTCTTGGCATATTTAGGAATTTCAAATTTTTAATTAATATGCATGACACCCTGCAGTACCATAACCAACATGGCATATCAACTGAACATGATTAATATACATACCAAATATGGTGTTCAGCTGACATTTTTCCTGTTTACAATCTATATCTAGCAGATCTTCATGTAGCCCCGTCCATAATGAACATTAACAAGATCAAGTTTGTTTGTTATAATAACATAAACATAACGAGAGAAGTTTGTTTGTAAAAACAAACATGAACCTATTACCTAGTAAACATCGTAATACCAGGTAAGATGATATACCATTCCAAAGTAACTGCAATCACATTTTTAAAGCCCGTCCACTCGTTTACATGCACGATACCAGCACAGAAACCCAATAGGGTGACACATCTACCGGTTATGACCAAACATTTATATCAAATACGTTCGCATGCCCACTGCAGCCAGCCGTTCTGATGGCTGCTGCCTCGAAACCAGATGATATTTGACTTATGACATATGACACCACCCACAGCATGATGCCATCAATGTGATCCCCCCCAAAACAATATATATATCCGTAAAACGGCTTTGCTTCTTCTCAAACTCAAGGGCGAGAACAGCACCTTACCCGTCATCGACGCCGTTCTCGGGGACTACCACGTACAGCGGTCTGATCTCGATACCTATGTCGGTGATCTTCTTGTTGTCCACCATGAACTGCAGCCCCGTGGAGGACTGTCCCCCCATATCCATCAGTCCGGAGGTAGCTGCAGCAGAAAGACTGCGAGAGAAGATTGAAAGAAAAAATAGAGTAAACACAATCGGTGCGTTATAGATTCACAATTCGCCAGATGTGTGAAGGGGGGGGGGAGCGTGTCAATTGCAAGAAGAATATCACCCGACCCCATGCTGGACCATTTTATGACCTCTGACGAACATACGATGGAACAATCACGGACGATTCACCGAACGTTACCGTCCCACACACCCTTTGATGAGAGCACAAAGTACCACTGGAATTAGTCGTCTACATTTTCCTTGTCATAAAACTCTTCATTCAGCGACATATCAAAACCGCCCTTTTCTAAAACAACCGATTTTGGTTCTCTCACAAGATAAATGTTCGTTTACTTACTCATCTTAGGTTAATATGTCTTACGTTCACTTACTCATCTAATTGAACGTCGTCCGGGGGTATAAAGAAGTTGGCAATCCCATTGACAGTGTTCTGAAAGAGAGGAAAGTGACAGATTTCAAGTAGAATGTAAGAAATGAACATATCACATCATCCATTGGACTTATCACACCATCATCAGCAGTATAAAATACCCCTAAACTACCCATAAATCGTAGTGTCGATATCGCCGAATGCTTACCGTTGTCGCAGAATTTTACTACGGTAATCACATACATCATCAAAATGAAGAATTTACTATGTCATAGTCACATAAATCATCAAAATGATGAAGAATTTACTATGGTATAATGACAGTTATCATCAAAATGAAGAATTTACTACAGTAATCAGATATATCATCAAAATGAATTTACTACGGTAGCCACATATATCATCAAAAATGAAGAATTGATTACGGTAAATCACAAATTAATTCACCACCAAATTACTTTCACATAAAGTTGTGTTTGTACATATTATTTAGAGGTACCAGGCTGTCTGTTTCATGAGTCTCCTCACTATATGGTTAATGGTGAGGAGGCTATGTCCTCCAACAGAGCCAAGCACTACACACTACGTGGCACTACACACTAGGCCCAACCATCTCTGGGTCTTGACAGTCTGATCGAAATAGCATTAGGGCTGGGAAGTTGGCATTTGATGTCGTGGGGTAATGCCGCCATTTATAGCCCAAGTTCTTTGGTTGGGTGGGTTTTCTTAAAAAACCATACTAAATACCGTAGTCTACAGCCGATACAATCGAGAGCCGGCCCATGCAGACCTGGCCCACGCTGCTCATCACTTACGGCATCGTAGGTGACTTTGATGGGCTGCGTCTCCAGCCTAATCCTCTGGTCGACCAAACCGTCCGGTGGATTGGTCTCCAGATCGAAGTCTATCTGGGGTAGCTTGGTGTCGGATAATCGGGTCTGGGACTCAACCATCTGAGGGACCGTGCCGTCCAGCGGGGTGCCGTACACGTTGAAGTCGCCCAGTTGGGCTTCTAGTCTAAAAGAGTAAAAAATAGAGGTGACAATGAGAGCATTGAAAAAAATAAATTGAAAACCTTTTCCTCAAAATTATTAATATCATATGATGAATGCAGCGCAGCTATGTATGCACCAGTCAATTGTAAACTCACCATTCGACCTCTCCCACCCAGGGAGAGGTGCGTATTGGTTGAGTCGATTACTACCAAGGTATTGAAGGTGAGTTCCTAGGACTCCTTTTTTTACCGATAACTTAGTGCGTCATAAGTTCGTAGTCGTGAGGGAGTATCATAGACTCAAAATTTGGTACAGCGTACCGATATGTGGGTCAGAAGGTCATAGTCGGGAGCGAGTGCCATAGACCCTGGACTTCGAGGTAACACGGTTATAATGCATACACAATATTGAAACGTTGACGAATGACCAAACTCCACCAAGCTTTATCGCCTCGCACATTCATTATAAATCTCCCCTGGGGAGGGAGCTACCATTCCCTCAGGGAATCAGCATTACGGGATTGATAGAGGGTGGCGCTTCCCTTACTTGATCGCCTCTGCAGTGGGCCGTTGATTGAAGTTTACCGACAGGTCGGCGATGGCGACCTTGGCCAGGTCTCCCCTTGTGTCCGCGTCCTCTATGAGCCGCAATGACGTCTCCACTAGCTTTACGCTCGCCATCACGCCGACGTACTGCGAAACGAAGATTGAAACTGAACGATGAAGCCTTACGAGAAACGCAGGGACGGTTACTTTGCATGTTTATTTATATACTTTTTACTTTCCTATCAGAGTACAAATTTTGACTGTAGCAAAATGTACCTCACATCATGATCTTGTTCTGTCGACCACATTGTGAAAACAGTAGAGTTTGATCTAGGTGCAAAAACTCTTTGACTCCTCTTTAATGAATTTACCTTCTTCTCCCTCCTAACAGCCACACCCCCCTCCCCCCATTATCTCTTTCTTTCCTGACTTGCTGCCCCCTAAGTTATCTTACCTGATATTAGTTCATCTCAAAATTAAAATCTGATGGGTTTTTTTTATCAAGAGGACAATTTTTTTGTCCCATGTGTATTCCCATCCTCACCTCACCTCTAATAGACCCAGGTCACATGAAATGACCGTAAAACCATTGTCCTAGGGGCTCATCGAACCAGAGTTACCCTCCTCTACCCCCTCCGTTCCTTCCTCACCCATGATTCTAGATTTAATCTGCTTTGTGTCGTTGATCTTACCTCGGGCGGGAAGGATGGATCCGGAACATTATCGCTGTAACCAATCGCTGCAAACATCTTGGCCTTCTCCTCTTCGGTCATGGCATCCTGGAAACGTTCTGCAAATGGACACACACTTTGCTACTCTATGAATGTCCTAATTTTTAGTTTCTTGCTATACTAAATGAATCGATGTGATACATTGATTACTCTCTGAATGTCCTAATATTTTGTTCTTGATATTTTAATGAATCTATGTGACACTTTGCTACTCTATGAATGTCCTAATTTAGTTTTCTTGCTAGGTGATACTACGCTACACTCTAAATCTTTCAAAATTGTTTTACCTGAAATGTCTTTTTCCGTATCTTTCTTCTCTTCCGTCTTCTTCTTCTTCTTCTTCCCACCACCAAACCAACCTCCCAGCCAACCCCCACCCCCTTCCTCCTGCCTCTTCTTCCCCAACCGTCTAAACTCAGCCTCCGCCTGCTGCCGGCATAGCGTGATGTTAAGGACATCCAGCTCTCTCTCGAAGGCCTGAAATATACGACAAAAGAAATACAGATTAAAGCCAAGTCCGAGAGTGAATGATGAAATGTAAAGCCAAGTTCAAGAGTGGATGATAAAATAAGTTGCAGAGTGAATGAACCTTACTCTGAGTGAATTAACAAACGGTTCATCACAATTGTTGATACTCTTGAGGTGGTCGTCGCACGGCTCTTTGTGGGATGGAGAGAAAACTTCAATATCCAGTGACTTACTTGCCCCTCACATCCCCTCCCTTACCCCCCCCCCTGGGGTTTCGAGGGCCGGTGCTGATATTAACATTTATATGTATTGTAGGGAATATCAATCAGGTCTGACTAATTTCTTTGTGTCATCTCTCGGAGTCCTCTGACCATGAAACCAGTAGAATCGAGAAGTTGGGTTCGATATGCACCAAAGGGGGAAAGAAAGTCACATGCTCAACTGTGGGTGCCAAAGACACCGGAGAAGGGGGGGGGGCTTCCATGACACAATTGATGGCCCAGTTGTGATAGTACAGCATTCACTAGGCCAACTGTTTACTGCAAAACAAACAAGAGATTTAAAAAAATTCAAAAACAGAACACGTTTCATCCCATCGCTTGCTAACATCAGGAGAGAGAGATTTAGGGAAAAGACGAAATAACCTCCAATTTCTTGATGAGGTCCTTCCCGGGTTTACTGGTGTCCAGCTTTTCGAGGTACAGCTTGGTGTAGTCCTTACAAGTCTTGAGGTGCTTGGACATGTGCTGCCATGACCACATGTTGCTACGCCGCCTGATCTCTACATTCATGACGCTGTTCATGGCGTAATGCCACCTGGCAGAGAGACGGGGGAACAAAGAGAAAGAGACAGTGAGTCGTCGGTCAAACTATCGTTTTAATCTCGTTTTAATGCTACTCGGGGTGGGGGTGGCAGCAGCCGCCATAAGCAAACATGACTTCCAAACTACTAAATATTAACAACAAATTTTAGCAATTGTTAAGAATGCCTGTTACCTCTAATGAAGGACGAAGCACCTGCCACATCACACATATCCAATTTACAAGAACATATTTTATTTTTTTAAGTTATAGTAATCCTTACCTGAGCTATAACAACCTATAACCATCCATAATTTCCTATTTCTATCTTTATAAAAACATTTCAAAAGAGTTCAAAGCGCTTCATTTTACGAGGGCTGGAATTTCTTCATTTCTGTACATGAAATATGCCTTACGTATGGGGTTTAAATGTTTATGCATTTTAGATCATACCTACTGTCTAGATCTTTTTTTAGATATTTATTTTAATTTTCCTGGAAAAGTACAATTTCATATATGCTAATTTTCAGCTGCCAATGTTTTGATTTAAATTTAATGCAATGCTTCATATACCCTTTTTACATGCTCTAAAATGTTCCACGTCTTAAAATTTTTTTATGCCATGTTTACTTGTGAGTATCACCTTGATTTGATGTAATGTGTATTATGTAATATGTATTATGTAATATGTTTTATGTAATATGTTTTATGTAATATGTACTAAATTAATACCAGAGACGGGAAGATTTTCGGAGAAAATAGAGCTCTTTACCATTTCTTTGCATTTCCCTTTACTGGGCAGTCCGGTTTGTACTTCCTGAATGGGTCATTTCGGACCATCATCTCAAAGCTCTGCAGAAGTTTCATGACATCGCGGTACTACATTGCAGAGAGACAGAGAGAGAGAAGATGTAGGCCGTTTATGACATAACATGACGTAGACAATTGAGCAACGAAGCCTGGCCAGCTGGAAACTCATCACAGGGTAGGTGTGGGGAGAAGGTACAAAACAAGCTATGCCGGGAGACGAAACATTTTTGGAGGGGGGGAATTGAAGGCACTTGGGTTATTGTATGGAAACACAGAATTGACGGAAATAAAATATAAAAAAGTGATGGTTGTCGCTAAATGTCGCTTGAACAATACTTTTCCAAATAAAGCGAAACTAAAATCTTAACTGAAATTGGATAACAGTTGATTGGGGGGGGGGGTGAAGATAGTGGTCGGAAATAAAATATAAAACGAAAAACGCAAACAACAAATCTTTAAAATATTTTACTTCTAACTCTGTTGTAACAATGGACGATCATAAAGAAACGTACTGTCCTTTTGGGGAAAGGTATAGTTTCCCCCACTTAGGCTATAGGCCTATGATTAATTTATTCGTAATATAGGCCTAGTACTATTTTGCAATCGCTCTGGATCCAAACGTGATTGCCACTTCAATGTGTCTCCCACACCCCTACACCAGACTAAAATATTAATCTCCTCTCCCATTTCATCAATGTGATCCCGAATTACTGTCTAGACGGGAAGTGCCAAATGTGTAATTCATCCAACCATACAAAACATGTTGTCATGCTAATGAGCCTGAATTTTTAGTTTTGAGTAAATTCCAAGAAATAGAATAAGTTGAGAGATCGTCAGCTGGCGTAACTAGTTTTTTTTATGAAGAGGCGGATTGTCTGGAATATACTTTGAATAAATTCGTCGGGATATTACAGGCAGACATATTACCATTTCTTTTTATATACTTTTATTATCAAATTACATCGCCAACTTCTTATGCTTTTTAGTATTCCTTCTATTGATGAATAACTAACTACTTCATGCAGTCGGCCTGAGTGATTTTTAATCCAAGGGATGGCCGAGTATTGACTGTTTCCATAAACAGACACCACACATTTCCTGCTATCTCTTAATCCTATTGTGTTTGGTAGACGGTTTTCTTTACACAGTCTTTGTTGCTAATAACAACATGTTTTGGTATTTGTAGTGTGAATATGCAGGGTCGGGAGGGGGTGTGGGTCGAATTTTATTTGTATTAGGATTTGTGGACTTGGATGGAACGGTACTATCTACATACAGGGAGATGTTAAATCTCGTAGCAAGTAACTATTGAAACACACACCAAGAACATATCGACCGCTAAAATGCATAAAATATTAAGTAGTAAATACTAAGAAACAAATCACAAACGCTCCACTGCTCGCAGGCTTCAAGCCTGAGACTGTGAATGCTACTTTTAAGCACTTTTTAGTGACTGTTCAATTAAATTTTGAAACAAGTTGTTGTCATCCCTTACCGATAACCTCCTTGTCCTTAAGCCAACATTACATAATAATCTAACCTGTTTCCTCTGCAGGGCCACACCGATGCTGTTGATGACCAGGTTCATCCACGCCTTTGGCATTTCCACTTTAGCCTCCGGACGGGGGTTGATTCTCAGCTGGGCTTGAGACGAAATGGGCTCGATGACTGAAAAAACGTGATCGAACGGTTACAAAAATGGGAGTAAAAAAAAGAAAGAGGACCGATTGTTGCCGACGTCTGCAGAAAGCTAGCATAGCGTCGATCGGATTACGTTGCAGGAGGGTACCAGGTACCATTATTTTTGGGGGGGCATAAGATTATCACGCCCCCAAAAGATGGGGTTCAGATTCCAAATCCAAGCAGTCTTACAGCACTAATTTAAATAATGCAACAAGTAGCATTCGACATCAAAGGTCACTCGAATAACAAAATAAACGTGTCAATTATCTGCCCGGCCAATTTTCTGGGAAGACTTGTCGAGGCAGAAACTGAGCAGGACAGCGTTGATTCATGCGAACGTATCCTTCATCCCCGTTTTGTTTGGTTTTTCGTCAAGAGCGCCGTAGAGACATGATGCAGTTCCGAACAACATATGAGAATGGGAAAAGTCACAAAACTTTTAGGGAATGTTGTTGTAATTAAAGGGGAATATTTTAAGAATCATGCAAAATCATACCAAATTTTTCTCAATTTGCCCCCCCAAAAAAAAAACTTATAGTTCTGTATGAAAGTAGAGTGAAACCATAGTAGGACAATAATTATTATTCTTTGCCTAAGTATACGCCCCTTGAAAAGATTCCTTTTCAGCACAACAGGTCGACGATGCCTTTGACTAGACGACACTCTGCAGGTTCGTCTAAATAATCGACCTTGTAAATTGTTTACCAGTAGTGACAAAGTAAGATTACAAACATTCAATTTCATTTGAGAATTGATCAGATGACGAAACTAGACACATATTGATTGTCTCGAAACTTGACTTTTGTTTCGTGTAATTGGTAGGTTGTAGGGTACCACCACTACACAGGGAAGTCGGTGGCAATATCTACAGGTGTAGGAATATCAGTGTGTAGTTTGTTTCAGCCAAAAAACTGACCTCGTCCACATACCTTACGTCGAACGTTTAAAAGTCAGTACATTTTCCCGATTTGACCATTCTTAAGTACATGTCTATCCCGACCCCCCATCTCCCCCCATGAAGGAGGGGGTCAGAAGCAGGCACATACACCCGCAACTTCAGGCAAGCCGACTACAGGTGTGATGTATCTAGTAGGGAATATTGCATTGGGCTTATGGCAAGGAGATGATAACTGTCCTTGAATAAACTGTCAGACACTTCTAAAAAGTCTCAAAATAGTATAGTATAGTCACACAATGTAAGTGCTTTTTAGTTTTCTAGAACCTCTGCTTGTAATATGATTTTAATTTCTCTCAAAAGAATCTCCAAAATGCTTTAGCAAAGAAGCCTCCTCTTAGAAAGGTACTACATCTACGACTACACTTACGATACTGATTTCCTTCTGGTAACTTGTTCTTCTTGGCAATAGATTCCCTCATTCCAGCCTAGGAGCATAATAATAATAATAATAGATAGATATATAGATAGACACATTAATCATTATAAATATTACCAGTGAGGAAGCTTCATACATTCTATCATATACATATTACTATTGAGGAGGCTTCATACATTCTATCATATTTATATTACCATTCAGGCAGCTTCAAACATTATAATATCATATAGATATTGCCAATGAGGAAGGTACATAAATTCATTCATTCCATTCTGGACCTTTAAGCATTTTTTATGATTTGCCTCTCATGACATATGATCTCAAAATCATGAATTATCTGATGACTTTGACCACTTTTACATGTGTCATCAAAACAGCTCTTATACAGTGATCCTCACCAACATTGATTGTAGTTTATGCAAGTTTCACAATCTGACCTTTGACCTAAAAATCATCAAAAAAAAAATGATGATTCTGTTTCAACTCTGACCTAGTTTGTTTGTGGTTTACACCTTGACTTCAAACTCTCATAGTGATCCAGACCAACTTTAACCAACTGTGATTGTGGATTTATATGCAATTTTCACAATCTGACATATGATGACACGTTTGACCTCAAAATCATGAATACCTTTGTAATCTGATTTAAATAATTTTCAGAATTGGACCTCTGACGACAATTTGTTGGCCTTTGACCTCCAAATCATGAAAACCTTTTGATTGATGAACATGATGAGTCTGTCTCTGCTAAGTTTGATTGTGGCTGAAGAAATTTTCACTATTTGACCCTCTGGTGAA
>JAODAG010035469.1:2471-16559 GCA_027574785.1 Orphnurgus asper | reverse complement strand
TGGAGAGAAGGGTTGTGTCTGAGTTTTTAATGAAGACAAGGATCATGTCTTCTTTTGTCAAGGACAATCACATGAGGGAAGGAAGCATTACACTGCATTTCAGTGCTGTGTACTACTGCCTGTAGCGTATTGTTGGCAGATCTAGCAGAAAGAAATCTATGAACCAGTGCCGTCGTATCTTTAGCGGGATGGATATGTCAATGGAGCTTTATGCATTGGCAATGTGTTGTCCATCTACCCGTCTATCCATCTACTAAAATGTGGTCAAACACATTTTGTTTATTGGGGATTGAATAAAATTGATATGATATTTAGGTAAAAGGTCAACTTGGGTCATTAGAGGTTACAACAGGAAGTCCTTCAAAATATTCTCCCAGAGACTCACTCAAATTGATGACCAAAGTTGGTTAACACAAATGGTTTGCAGTGATTAACACAGGGTATAACAGAATCATTGCTGGTCACAATCTCTACAGAACAAGTTATTCCTGATTTTGAGGTCAACGGTCAGATCGTGAAAAATTGCTTAAACCGTGATCACTGTTGGTCAGAATCATCAGATACAAAAGTTATTCATGGGTCAGAGGTCATCATACTCAGATAATGAATATTGCATTATAACCACTATAAAGTTGATCAGAATCACTGTGCAAAAGTGTAAAAAATTCAACGGAAAGTTCAATGAGAGATCTTTCGTATAGTCAAAGGTTGAAGTATCTATCTTAATTTTACATCTCTTGAGCTTGAGTGACTTGGTGGTGATCTACTTCAAGCAATTAAAATTGTTTTGACAACTTAGCTATTGATACATTTTTTAAGAGTTCATAAGCACTAGAGGCCACTGTTTCAAGCTTCAGAGGGTGCGATGCAGGTTAGATGTTTTAAAGAATTTCTTCTGACAGAGTTGTGGATGAGCGGAATCGTCTGCCCGATTCGGTCGTATTGTCTAAAAGTGTCAATGCCTTTAAGATTGCTCTTGATGGGCACTTTTTACTGGGTGGTAGACTTTGAGGTCTGTTGGGTTCTTGGGTCCTTGGCTTAGGAGCCCTCTTTATGAGGACACTTGTCCTTCCTGACCTCAGGCTGTTACTTATTAAACTAGTCTACTAAACTAAACAATGGCTGCCATCTCTTATTTCTAGCCATAAACTGCTTAATTTACTTATAAGTAATTATATCATGTAATAATTAATTAGAGTATTAAATAGAGTAATAATTAATTTTATCATGGTCCATTTTCTGTAGCAAGTATTTAACATAACATTTAACATAGCTCACCCTAGAATTCCTTTCTTGTTTCAATAGCTGAGGATTTGTTAATCCAAGTTCTGTCACACTTTTGAATCTAGTGATAAAAGGGAACTAACTCTTTGCTACTGGTAGGCTTTGACAAATATTGGCACATCAGCAAGTAGAATGTTTAACCTCGGCAACCCACACCTATATAATCTTTGAAAGTATGACAAATCAGAAAAGGAAATTGTTTTTAAGTCCATCACTACTTGTTACAGTGTATGAAGATGACAGAAGTATTGGAAATATGATATGTATTTCATATAAGATTACCTCAAATATAAGGTATGTACATGTGTATGTAGATACTAGCCTATCCCTAACCATATATACATATATATACATACTCATGTATGTATCCTATATTTGAGGTGGTCTTACATGAAGTATATGCTGGAAATCTGAACAGTGCAGGTGTTATTTAATATAGAATGCAAGTAGATGTTACACATTGGTGGTGAGTAAACATTTTAATCACAATCTCTGACTATATTTTTTAATTATTTTTGTCTAGGCCTGGTTAGTTATGAGAAAAATTAAAAAAACAACAACGATTTATGGTCTTTGTTATAGTATTGATAGCAAAAGGTAAAACTGTTCCCTTAATTAATGGAGTAACTCTAGTTCTTGAAATAGAGACTTGTATTTTCTTGTAAATATAAAAATAAAATAAAAACGTTAGCCATGTGTTTTTAGTCTTTTGTTGGGACAAGTTTGAATTGGGAATGACAAATTTAAGACTAGTTTGTTTTGAGCGTGTAATCACCTATTATAACACGGTTATGAGCCTTTCTTGTGAAACATGGTGTACAGTACTACATATCATATTTAATTTACAATTTCACAGAAACCGTAAAGCATCGATTCGTTACAGGCCAGAGCAACGTGGACTGATATTGTTCCAAAGTAATACTAAGTAGCAGAGATAATTGAACCACATAATAATTATAGCACAGAATAAAAAAGCGCACCTTGTAGTATAAGATATCTGCTGGTCCAGAAGGAATGCAACGTTTTGAGTCCGGGAACAACTTTGTCTAAGTTCAAGTCATAAAACTGTTAACAGTCAATTGAGATATAAACACAATTACTAACACAAATCCATCTATATGTCAAGAACAGATTATCCAGTTTGTACTACAGACATAGAGATGATAAAAGCACTGGCACCGCTTGAACAGTCAGTTGCCCTGGCAAAGACTGGCTGCCCAAAGCTGAGATTTATTGTGAGTTGCATCAGTTTCTGGCAGATCATATTCCCTTGTCAATTCCTTCAGCATATTTAAAACCCACAAGAATCCAGCAATCTGCTGGTAGAAAGATCTGTTTACCCTTAGCAAGAATATACATATAGGTTTCCTATGCATTTTCTAGGTGACTGAATGTTAAGCTTTGCTCCAATTAGTTTTGCAATATTCTAAAATATAGAATTTTGCTCATTAAAATTCATGATACGAGCACCAAACACTAACAATTGGGCACATGTTGTGGCATCATGGCACATCTACCTACCAAGTATGGCATTGAGCAAATATGGCATTGTCGACAAGCCATTTCAGCAATTTAGCATTAACCACACTGACTCCTTAATATTAATGAGATGAAACTTTACTGCAATAGGAAAATGTACCTAACATCCAATAACACCGCCATACCAAAATACATGACGAAGCTAATCACATTTACCATTGTGAAGATACGAACAGTTTAATAAGTTAAGACCAGCCCACTTATTATTATTAATGATGGTGTCTCCCTGTCAAGGATTGATTACAGATGTTGAGATTTCATGTTTACAAACTATTTTCAGTTATTAGGCCCTGCCCACTCATGAATATTAAATACCAAGTATGAAGCAATGACACATACAGTGAATGATAGTTTAAGAATTTTACATTTAGCCCCATCCATTAATTTTCCTGGAAAAGATCACCAAAACAATAGGCCACATCTTCTTGTTAAGTATGCCACATTTATCCAAGATGTTGATATTCCATGTTTACATAAAAGCCATCATGAATTCACAAAATGCTAAACTTGTGACATTTTCACCAAAAAAGCTATATGCTGTATGTATAATAGCCTCTCTCAAGGTCGGATATCAACCATTTATTATTTTCAGATGGCTGGACAACCAATTAGTTTACAGTTACTATCTCCATATTTTAACTTCATGAGAAGTTCCTCCCAACCTAGCTACTAGTAGCAACAATATTGCCAGACCCTGCGACCCCCTGAAGTGCATTAACGATCAAAGATGCATCCGTCGTATTTTAGCGTGCCGCACTACGCACATGTGTCCCTTCACTGGCACACCAGAGATCATTCGACACTCCTCAGAGAAGGGGGTTTGGAAACCAATTGGTGGATTTGGACTGACCGTATAATGATGTGTATTGGTAGCCTACTTCTGTTCTGTGTGTTGTTGTATAAAGAGTCAAAGGGCACACCCATCGGGAAGTCCATAAGACTCACCGTTGTAGTCCCTTTTGTGCAACCTGCGTCAAATCAACCAACCAACCAAGACCTCTCCCGGGGCGGGGTTGGGCGGTCCATCTTACAAATCATGCAAAGGTGCTTACAAATAAAGGAAAGAATTGCATCACATGGGGTGTTTGAATTTCTTTATTTTAGTCAATAAAAATTCAATAAAATGCAAATACAAAACTTCATGACATTGGTTGTGGGATGTATGCAATTGTAACTATAAACAAACCACAACATTTATTGTAATAATATTCTGACAGTTTACATAAATTGACGATTTCAAACATTGTTTGCTTGGGGCTACCACAAATTTAACGTAATAAAATAGAAATTTCTTTCTCAATTTTCACCATGATAAAAAGGTCTGAATATTTTAAGTACCCTTTTCAAGCAACGTAGCTAGACAGTTTCAAGTTTCAGAGGGGATTGTGTCCACCGCGCCTTTGAGTATTAAATCTTTTGGGGAACCAGGCTCAGAGAAATAAAAAAAAAGTTCAGCCTCTCGTATCTCCACAATCTTACAAAATGCATTTCTTGGATTTCTCGGATCACGTAGGGTTTCTGCACGATCCGAGAGAGTGGGGATATTTAACGCTGTGTTCCTCCACTATCTGATAAAAGAGCTCTCTGTTTGCAGCATTCTCGTCATCTTTGCTGGAGTGGAAGCTCCCCTTCCTTTTGAAACCTTGATGGACGAGGAATCCTGAGTCCAGAACGGCAAACGTGAAACCGGCCATGTATAGCTCGCAAATCTAGCATTAAAAAAAAAAAACACAACTTCATAGGATTAGTTCAGGGGATTATAGGCATTTATGTCAATTAATTAATGGATTAAATCTCCAATAGTGGGGTGGTAGTGAAAAATAAAGCATGTTGCCTATGTAATACAATGAATAAAGCTTTAAAGGGGGAATGTTTTTTATTATTATTATCTTAAATCCTGTTAAAGTGAAAGAGTGTTTAGTTAACCCTCAAGCACCCAAGCGGTCCGTAAGAGGGACGTGGATTTGTTCTGAGCTGTCTGGCGATAGCGGCAACGAACGCCAGTCTTGACTGGTTCATGCGAGCCTCGAATCTACAGATGCATTCACCGACGTCTTGCTTGTAATAATTTGAACTAATTTGAGTGTAGGTAGAAACTCCACATTTATAAACATTTTAGCAACATTTTTTATAGGGGGTTGGGATGGGCAGGTCATTTCTCTCTTCAGTGGCGAGTACGAATCATATTTCAGAAAGTTTCAATAAGCTGAGGCCGTTTCGACCAATAAATGACTGAACTAGTTTCAAATGATTAAAAACCATATCCTTCCAGCTGTTCCAAATTTTACTGGTATTTTGCAGCAATTCTCGATCAAATGAAATTTCTGATATAAAGAGAATCCACCACAACTAATTGAATATTCTTCCCCTGAATTCCATGCCAACCCTGTGCCCCTCCCCCCAACCCAGTTGGAGGGAGAAACAGACAGCCATAAGGTCATAAAAAATACGAGGGTAGAAAATGTCAAATACTGCTAAGGAGGAGAGACCATGGGCTGAACACCGTGTGTAAGCTCAGTCCCAAACATTTGACCAGTTCCATTCGGAAATAAAAAAACGAACAACTTTTTACACACGCATGTCGACAATTCCCAAACTAGTATGACCGAACAAGTGGATGCCCATGTAGATTAGTATCCAGCTAAACCCACGGAAGCAGGAACTATTGTACCTACAAATTCACAAACGGTAAAGTCGCACCCGCTCGTCGACACGACAAGGACGTACTTACGTTACTGATGCGATTGTACCCGTACTGTTTGAACCGCTCCTCGTAGAGCGGGGCACTCTTGTGAGTGATGACGTACGGTTCCCACATAGGCTGGTATTCCACGGTGTATGCGATGTGCAGACTGCCGCTGGAATCCTGCACGAACAGAGACACAAAGTCGGCTCAAAACTAAATTCCATGTCGGATGTGGGTCCCACACGGACGGTTTTGAAGCTCCCAAACCTCAGTTGTTGTAAATCAAAGGCAAAACACATTAATCTGAGTACACGATGCACTTGTATCACTCACCCCCACTTTACAGTGGCGGGTCCAGGAGTTTCCAAAAGGGGGCATATTGGGGAGGGGGAGAGCTGTTAGGAAATTTCGGTAAAAAAAGATCTGCTTTTGGAGTTTGGTGTGTCGTACTCTAGGTGTGTGGTCTGCAATGAAACAAATTTCCAAATGGGGGGGGGGGGGCAGGGGAGAGCAGACTGGATCTTCCTTACTTAAATTGTCAGTAGAGTCATTTCACCACGAATGTCGTCCCACTTGTGCGTCATTCAATGCGTCGTCTCTTTGTTTTAAGCGTCATATGATATAAGCAAGTTGTGGGTCACATATATGCGACCCACAACCGGGGCATTTTTGTGCAAGATACAGTCAGTGATACAAGTCATTACCTACATGATCGTGAATGACCCACCCTGTCTGGACTATTGGGAGTCGTACAATTGACAAGTGCACCAGTTTGAACGAGAGTTGTACATGTTTAAAATTTGCAGAAAAAGATCAATCAATTGATAAATCATCAAACAGTTCCAACATCATATAGCTAGTGATCGCATCAATGATCTACCTTCTAATGTTCTACTTTCGAGGCATGACGTTAACCAATCATACATCTTGTTTAATCTGTGGCTAATGTTAAGCAACATATCAAGTGGACAACATACAGTAATAATAATACAATAACAAACCATGGAGTTTACAGTACTTAGTTATTTTTCATCCACAATTTTCACAACATCACCAAAACGAAACGGCCTCAGCTTATTTAAACTTTGACTAATTATCTACACTGGCGTACATTTACACCTCTCTGCACGGTGGCTCAAGGAACCAGATGTTAATTAAGCGTAGTTCAGCGCACACGTACCTCATCAGCGATCCAGGCTCCATAATCCGTCGTACTCTGACAACGATAGCAGAGCTCGGTGTAAAACTGTCGGACTGTTCCGTCACTCACCGCGGTCACTAATTCAAATTTATCCTCAGGCACTGATTGGGACTCTTCCACTTCAAACACGGGGAGCACGAAGGCCGTCATCTTGATGGCCTCCGCTGAGCTCTCCGATTTGAAATATTTAACCGTCTGCGAGAAAAGTCCTACATTCGGCAGTAGGTCGATGTCGACGACGAATACAAAATTGGTTCGCGCGTGCAAACGGCCGACGTTGCGGAGTAAGTTGTTGGGATACGGGATGCCGGTCAGAGCGTAATTCTTTGTTGTGACGTGATCGTCGAGGTACGAAGTCAATCTTTGGCACGGCACGTTGGTCCAGCGGGTGAAATTCAGGGACCGGACCAGGTCCAAGTTGCCCAGGGGAAGGACGAGGTGAAATTGCACGTGGCTCTGGATGTCGGCGTAACAATCTGAAAAGCTATGTATTGCACGCAGGGACACTTGGAAGTCGTCGGTGGTGGTGAATACGGCCAATGAGACGGGGCCTTTCCACCGCTCGACTAACGCTGGGAGGTAGTGCATGTTGTTAGAGCTGCAATGTGTTACCATGGTAACAGAATCTCTGGGCAGCTGTTCATTTTTGGTAGCATCTGAGACCGAATGGTATATCTGGTAAGTTCCCCTCGTGTCCATTCGAAAGTACGACGCACGGTACTCGTTCTTCCTTCGCCGCCACGTCCTATCAGACGACCTCAACGTTTCCGACTTCTTCATTTCCAGGCAGGAGAAGATGATGAGATGTATCACCTGCAGGACGAGCACGATGACTACTAAACACACTAACAGCCAAACAAGCGTAGGCGAGGATCGCATCGTACATTCCCCCCTCAGACCATTATTGGCCATCGATCTAAATCCATCCTGAAGTAGGGTTTAAGTGATGATTGGCATCTTCACACCTTCAGTCCACAGACTGAGATGTACAAATGTCTGTGGGGAAGAAAAAGAGCAAGGGAAGGTCAAAGACCAATAAAGAGTAATAAAAACAGATCTCATTCATTCAAATATCAGTATTTAGTATTAAAAAGGTAGTATAATTTTATGTTTCTTACTTTGCAGTTATGTTCCTTGCTTACTTTGTACACAAGACTTCGGTGATGCTTATCATGCAATGAAGCTGTGTCCAACTCATTCCGAAACTAAACTGCGACATAAACAATAAATATATTTTGTATCTTTCTCAATTAAATAAACCTTACCAATTGGAAGGCTTAAGAGAGAATAAACTGCCGAAACTGATTATTCCAAACAACGTCGCAAATGTTACATGAGGTGTACAGTACGAAGCTAATAAATAAACAGCCTTGCGGGATTTTTAATCCAAGCGATGGCCTAGTATCGACAATCAGTTTGCGTAAACAGGAGCGAACTTCCTGCTGTCTCTTAATCCTATTGTGGTTTATAATGCGGATAGGCAGAGGGGGAATTTTGGGGGACGAAGTTTGGATGAGTAAGACAGAATTTGGACGAGTGGGATGCGAATGAGTGTCAACTGGGACGGTATGGTACTGTATGTGGTTCATACATAGGACTGAAACAATTGTCCACCACAAACTTTCACTGTTACTTGGAAAGGTACTTAGGGAGACCTTCCTTGGCAGCTCATATATTCCTGTAAGGTTATAATTAAAATTCATGAAGTTTAATAAAATGACCACACACCGCTTTCAATAGTTCACAACCCATTTAACTTTTTTTAACATAAATTATGCAGTAAAAAAGTTCTCACTCAGCAAAATGCACTGCACAGGAAATAATTGTACATTTAAATATGCCATTATATTGATATGAGTAAGCCTGTGTAACTGATTATACGTCACTCCAGTGTGTCACTATTACGTAACTCATTAGACTAGCCTATGCAAAGTAACATAACATTAACAGTTAAGGCAACTAGGGCTACGAGTTATGTTAGCCGAGTACTATTTAATTAGTATAGTAGTATAGTAGGCCTATAGATAATTAGGTTCAGAAAGGACAATGTCCTCATAAAGGATCCTGAACCACAAAAACCCTAAATTCTACCAATATCAGAAAAGTATGCATCAATACCATTCTTGAAGGCATTGACACTAGTACTATAGCATACACCAATGACTCAGGCAAGTCATTCCACTCATCAACCACTCTCTGTTTAATTAATTATTATTAATACCGTATATATACTATATAGTATAGAGACGTTAGGCTATGTTAGACTTGAGTAAAACTAACACAAACAATACAGTAATTGGTAGAATTTATGGTTTTTGTGGTTCAGGATCCTTTATGAGGACATTGTCACCCTTTCTGATCCTTATTATCTATGCTATACTAACAACACTAGTAGTAGTAGTAGTAGTAGTACTAGTACATGATTATACTAGAAAATAATTTATAATTATACTAGAACTGGCCAGCCTAATTGTTTAGTTTACCATACTGGACATCAGTGTCATTAGTAGTACATAGTACTAGTAGTACTGTAGTAGTATTAATACTAGTACTAGTAGTACTACTAGTAGTAGTACTGGACAAGACTGGCTAGTATGAATGATAACGAATTACATAGAGTTTATGAAATGACAGAAAATCTCCAAGGTTAAACTACCAGTAAATAAGCGTTCACACCTAGCTAGTATTTCCGAAGACTGACATTGTAACTGCCCTTCGGCTTGCAATCATAGCGTCAAATGATCGATCAACCAGCAAAAGAATCAGCTTCCCAAGTTAACTCGACACCGGGGGCCTCAAATAATATTATTTACTATTATAACTTGTTTCAAAGCACTTCGCAAGCTTCGTAATTTACATTACGCTGTAGCGCCATCTCTTCGTCTTTTACTCACTTCAAAATGGCAGCCTCCATTCGTGAAAAACAGATTGGTGAGTTGGCAAATTAATATTCCACGATTTTGTGACACATTTTCGCTAAAACTTGATATAGTCATACCATCAGATAGTTGAGATCATTTCGATGTATTTGTTAATTTGTTCTGCAAAATACACGTGCTAACATAATGTTTTCACGTCAAATGGTTAAATATAACAACACGTACTTTAGTACTACCAGTACTACTAGTACTAGTAGTAGTACTACTACTACTATAGTAGTACTAGTAGTGCTAGGCTTGGTAATAAAAAGGAATTACTAATACTTAGCCTAACGTTAAGCCAATCTTAACGTTAACTTACTATTACACTAGGCTTGGTTACATGCTGTCTGACTCCTACTCTAGTCTAGAGTATATTAATCGTCTGTTTAATGTTCTGTGTTAGGCTGTATTGTTTGCTAGGCTATTTTATGTTACAATTTGAAATCATGCATGCATTGTACATGTCACTAGTTTTGTATGACAAACTGACAACTGTTTCCCAACTGCCTGGAACTTGGAAGAGTGAACTTTGGAACACATTACATTATGTCATTTACTGAGCAGTGTCAAACAGTTAAAAAATGGTGACATATTAATTTGACACACTGTGGTTATTCAAAATTGTTTCCTTCAACTTTGATATTTAATAGTAAACTAGTACTACTACTAGTACTAGTTTTGCTGCACTCATCTTGCACATATATGTCAAAAACAAAGTTATTCTACTTTTAAGTTTAGAGTTTATTTTATGTGAAATGACTTACTTAGTCCAAGGCTTATCTGACAAATGACATGTTTAGTGTACAGATGTTCCAACGCGTCCAAACCAAGGCAAACTTTGGACCCGCCCAAACAGACATTTCAGAGATATTGAACAATCTCTGCAGCCTTTGCAAAATGTTCACTTTAATAATAGTTCATTAGTATGTCATTGTTTTTATGCAGTTCGGGATTGGTTCTCTGTCTTTTGAGGTTTAAATGTGCACTAGTTGGACCTACATTTGCCTTCAACATTAAATTCATTAATAAAAAGGATCCAGGGCAAAGATGAGAGTTTTATTTTAGTACTTAGCCCACAAGGCCTCCAAAACCTTAACGATTAGGCCTAGTATACTGTATATGATACCTTAGCTTAAGTCATGTTCAGGATGGAAGGAAGAATTGTATGGCCCTTTAAGAAATCAAGATTTTATGTACAGTATGTCAGCTTCTGTGATATATATTGAAGTCATCTTGTCTCCACAATATGATTTGCACACAGTAAAGGACAAAAATATACAGTAGGATAGGTCAAAACCTCCCGTACTATTTAAGGTTGAAAAAGAAAAGTTATCACAATTGAATGAAAGACAAAATAAAACTAGCATTTGGGTACACATGATTATCCATATGATTGTGATTTTTTTGGAACTTTTTAAAAACTTTTTTGATGGTTAAGCTGTCACAATGGTCATTCAACAGCTAGTCTGGATACAATGTGTCCGGATGAGTATTTTGAATCTAATAGTTCATGTTTTCGTTCATCTTCCTCTTTTTCAGCCGCTCTGAAGCGTATGTTAAATTTGAATGCTCCTGTGACCAAGGGATCTTTGAACGAACCATCATGGAAGGTAAAGGTTGCAGACTTTGTTGAAAAAATTTATCGTTCGAGGTGTCACTCTCTGAAAACTAACGTGAAGGCTGGAATGCTCCTTTCATGTAAAACCAGTTTTTAATGGTGCAACTTATTGTTTTAGAAGTCTTATAATATTATTGAAAACTGCATGCAATCAACACTTTGACCTGAGGAAAATGTCCTACCCACAGCCTCAAACTTTCTACCTGTGCAAACACATGAACATTGCTCTATTGTAGAGTAAATACTCTATGTCATATAGCCTTTAGCGAAGCAAAAAGGCCAATAAATAACTGCATATATTCATTTTTCATGATATTGTATACTTTTATTTGAGTACTGTAGGCCTATAATGGGCTAACCTTTTGGCTGTCGGTTAGTTTTAACGAGAAAAGCTACAGTGTAGGTAATAGGGTAATTAAGCCTTGTCATTGGTGATGCATAGTTAGGCTGCCTATACAGTAAATTGTACATTGATTATTCATTGACCTTGAAATGTTCTGTCTAATTCTGTGCTATCAATTCAAAGTTTGTTTTTTCTCCTTTGAATAGATGATGTAGTGACCAACATGTGTTTGGTCCATGGTATAGATGTTCCCCTTTCAGCATATTTCAAGTTCCCCTCTGGAATATTCCACGTATGCAAAATTGGTCTTGTAGCATTCTGGTATAAGACCATGGCCCGTGGGGCCAATCTTCCTCCTGCCACTGGGGCTGACCGCAGTCAGATGAGATTAACACTTAAATATATTAACACATATATATATAACACATACATATATAACACATACATATACCCAAACTAAGAAATGTTAGTTCCCTTAAATTATATTGAAATGTATATAATATATTAGCGTACCATTTGTGATGAAAAGACTATAAAGTGTAGTTGTTTTTTATGGATGAATGCATCTTTCAGAGTTCTCGTGTCACTCTTCTTCCACACTCTCAGGTCTTGGTGTACGATCGTTTCGGTCAGGACATCATTTCTCCTTTGCTGTCTGTCCGGGAGTTGCGAGATATGGGGGTTACTCTCCATTTGTGAGTATTCTCATGCTCCTGATTTTTAGAATTTATGCTTCGCATCAGTCTAGTCACGCAATTTTTAAAAACAAATTTAGAAGTCTTGAGATTACTTAAGTGTGATTTTTCTTTGTCATAAATCAATATTTAAGAGTGGTTTCGTTGCTCTAAAGAAATCTTGCAGATGCCGTGATGTTGAGAGTATTCCAACATTTTGCCCATAGGTTCCTTTTAGTTGAATTCCTATAGTATCAAATATATGAGATGAATTGATTTGGATATCGCCTATATAATCAACCCTATGATGTTATCAAAACCTATACTTAGGTCATTAGGGTGAGGTGGAATTGGATTGATTGAAACCCTGAAGACCTTTGTTGACATGGCAAGATAAAACATTTAAACCCTGGTTTAGTTAAGGTTTAGTTTAAGGGTCAGGAAGCTGATGGGCTCATAAAGTAACCTTGTCTGTGTTGTGATCGTGGATGATCACCGGGCTTTACAAGGGCCCCTCTTTTCAACCCGTTTCAGTTCAGAACTTAACGAGACAGGTAATGCAACCAACCCTGCTCCCGGGACCGGCATTTAACGCCCCCCCCTTCCGATGGCCGCGAGAGTACCTCGATCTTCGACCACTTTCCCAGAGACTGAGGGAAGCGAGAGCAATCCGTTTGTCACCACTACACTGCAGCCGTGCTGAGCGAAGTCATTTTGCGACACCAATGAAATCCACCGAATCAGTAAACACCATTTAAGACCAAACTCATCGACACTGACAAAGCAGCTGTGCTGAGCAGGTCATAGCTGGAGATTGGACCTGCTTCCTTTTTGGTTGGGCCACACTCACCCTTTTAGCTTGACACGAGGTCGTTATGATCCCATTCAACCAGCGGTTCCCAACCTGTGGTACATTTGGACTTTCTCGGTGGTACGCGGCATGGTACACAGCGTGCTTCATTTTTTATTATTAGTATTATTTTTTTTATTGTATTCTTTTTTATTCTACCTCATGCATCCCTCAAGCGGCTGTACACTGACAGCTATTTGTTATCAGCCATTGTGCACTTATTCATCATTGATTCAATCAATTCAATGTCTTTTTGTTCGTTTTGCCTGTACTACGTGACCTCTACTTATTATAGTTGAATATTGGTACAGTGGTACTCGGTGGCACCCACGAAAATGGTGAAATGGTACCCCAGTAGAAAAAGGTTGGGAACCCCTGCATTAAACTGAGTTCATTAAACAATACTTCCACAGATTATTGCACTGTGACAGAGAGCCAATCACTGATGTACCAGCAGTCTACTTTGTTCTACCATCGGAGGAAAATGTTCAAAGGATATGTCAGGTAGGGATTAATTCTAGTGAAATGGATCAAGCTAATAGGATTTAAGGCTGTGAGTCATAATGAATAATCCAATATGATGGCTATGAATGATAATGGATTAAGCCACTATGATTTAATACTATGAGTCTTAGTGGATGAATCCAGTATGATTTAATACTGTGAGTCTTAGTGGATGAATCCAGTATGATTTAATACTATGAGTCTTAGTGGGTGAATCCAGTATGATTTGATACTATGAGTCTCAGTGGATGAATTAAGTATGATCTAAAATTAAGAGTTTTTAGTGGATGAATCCAGTATGATTTAATACTATGAGTCTTGGTGGATGAACCCAGTGTGATTTAATACTATGAGTCTTAGTGGATGAATCCAGTATGATTTAATACTATGTGTCTTAGTGGATGAATTAAGTATGATTTAAAGTTATGAGTCTTGGTGGATGAATCCAGTATGATTTAATACTATTAG
>JAODAG010035358.1:0-17435 GCA_027574785.1 Orphnurgus asper | reverse complement strand
CCGATGATGTATCCACTTCCAGACAGCGGATATATCCGCTGTCTGGATAATTCTGCCTCCAGGCTGCCGCAAGAAACTCTTGCGACATATTACGTACATTTATCCACCACAGGAAGAACGGTATGTTCCACATCTTTGTGCATTGCACCCTTGCCCGATTTACACCCCTGGAACCTTCACCCTGTTAGGTGTGACACTGATCGTGTACTGTACGTATGCATTGTGAAGTCTATCAGAGATAATTACGGTTGAAATTGGCTGGCTGCCGAAACGATGCTACGTTGTCCTGGATTTTCATCCGGGAATTTTGGGCTGAGTGACAATGGCACTCTCGCGAGGAATTTCAATTCAGACTCTGAAAATTATGGGATCGACCCAATACGTGAGGCAAGGTATGAATCCCTGTAGGCTGCAATCGCGAAGAGGTTTAACTATGGCACTCGCCCGCACTTTGGATGGTTGGTCGTTTATGGGCTAATTAATGAGTAGTAATTTGTGTGTGCAGACAATGCAATGCAGATATTCTAGACCATGAATAACCATCTCCTTAAACCTATCCTAAATCAAAGAAGTGAAGACCACCCGTTTGAACTAGGTGCTATTGGAAAAACTGTCTGGGGGGGGGGCATTCATATTGGGATATGACCATATTTTGTAAGTCCAGCTTTAATTCCCTATTGTCTAAAACAGGATGCAAATTACTCACAGCAGCACAGAAACCACCATTGTTTTAAGGATATGAGCACACCCCTGTCTCCATGATAAAAAATTATAAGAACCTTTTCATTATAATACCTGTTTGAAACTGCCCTCTATTGCCAGTTATCAATTGCTATGGCAACATGTTGTAAGAGTGGAAGTCATTGGTGTGATAAGGTTTCATTTCACACATTCTTTTCATTTTTGAGAGTATTTCACACCTCCCTAGACACACTTCCCCTCTTCCCACCTGAAGGATCCACTGGGTGACCTTTCTGCTAGAGGTCATTTCCCTCAATAACAAGTGCCCTTCCAGATGGAGTGGGGTAATCCTTTTCATACCACCATAAAAAGTGGTCTGTGCTGGGTGTATTTTTTTTGTGGTTTTTTGTGGTTTTTTGTGGTACCCTCCCCTAAAGCAATGGACTCCCTGGCAATAGCTTCTGACCTTTAACTTTTGAGTGTAAATGTACTAAATCATAATAAAATTCAGCTGTCCCTCCCCTGTGTGTATGGGGGGAGGGTTTGTTACAATGATAGAAAGGGGGATTGATATTATTTATTCTAGAGCTAAAAAAAAGGAGATACTGCAGTGAATATGTTCAGAAATATTATAAAGGAAACTTTGGTTTAAATATATCAAAATATCAAGAGAGGGGACTGGTATTTAGCTTTAACTTTAAACTGGCCAAATATCCCGGCCCTCGACATGCAATGTCGCCCTCGGTCCCCGGGTTATTTCTCGCACGCTTTGGACTTTTTAATAATAAGAAGCAAAGCAGAGTTTTGAGTTGTTCTGGAATTTTCTGGAATTCATTGTTCAATTTAACTAAATTGTTGTGTCGGACATCTGAAACCCCGCTCTCGGTCTTTCTCCGTCTGACGGACGACTGGCTTGTTTTGCAATACCAGGAAGATTGCTTGGTTTATCAGCGGCAGAAACCATCGCCGCCCCCCCCCTTCCGTTCATGCTAACGACAAAATCTTAAGAAATATTCATGTCAGTACATGTCTTTAACGAGGGGAGTTACTTCGATTATTTTCATCAAGTACCGATACGTGCGTTATCGAAACTAACGTTAAGTCACAGCTTCAAACGGCCGCGTGTCAAAACTCAAACAACCGCCGCAGGGATTCGACACGAGGAAGCCCGGTCACTCGTTCTACAGACGTAGTACAGCGTCATTGTCTCGCTAGCCATATATTGGATAGTTTATTACTTCCTACTTGGAATTGAGGTGATGTTTAGATAGCGGAAACTTGTTGCGGAAACTCGTTTATAATAATGAATAGTGAGTGGGCAGGACTTAAAATCTAAAAAAAAACCTCATATCCCCCCCCAATGAAACAGGTGTATCCCCTCTAGTAGAGACAACTTTGCGTGACCCCTGCCCCGAGGATGTTTTGTTCAGTTGGCTGACCGGGCCAGGTCACTTTGGCACTTTGGCACCTTACAGCCCGCCAAATACTTCTTCCTATTCGGGTTTGTCACAAATACTCTCCCGTGAAAACCCCTCGGCTCACTCCGCATGATTGAATGCTTTTAGGCATACTGACCAAAATTGGTGCCTAACGTTTCTATTCCTCGTCATTGATGCGTTGATCTCTGTCTACCCTTACAGGACTTGGTTGTGATGGATGACACAGTTCTGGAGAGTCACACTGAAAATCCTGCCCACGTCCATATGATGTTCCTAGATGACGGTACGTATCCTCAAAGTTTACGCAGCTCTACCGGTCTCCTCGCAATTAGTTCCCCCGCCCATACATGTCCATTTCAGGCGCCGCCAGAATCAGCCATGTCTACTCGACCCATTTGGCGAGAGTCACCGAAATACTACTCGCCAGTTGGCACAGTCCACCCGCCAAATGTTATACACCATCATCATTTCGGTTTGATGCATGCCATTTCAATAACCCCTCTTTCAGCCATAGCTCTCCACAATCTTATCGAGTCACTTGTGGGAGGCCATTTTTTTTTTGTATATATGATACCTTCATAGTGAGTAGAAATCAAAATGGTTCCAGGCTCGTTGTGGGTCTATTTGTGTCATCTTCGAACATGGTAAACGCACACTTCTCTTACTGTTGGCAATTAGGCTTAACTGGTGTTGTTACCAGTACAAACTTTCAGCTACCACGGTGTGTGCTACAACAGCAGTATGTGCGGCAACCGCTGTCTGGTTTCTTGCCCGGTTCCTAACAAGAAAACCATAGACTTTGACCTTCCAAGGGGAATTACACTTAGATGTGGCTATCAAGGCAAACAAACAGTTTTATTGATACTCCAGTGAGCATTAGTCTGCCATATGTACATTTCTGTACATTTCTAAAAGGACACAAATTCCCTCCCTTGTTGACACAAGTCAGCTTGGGCATATTTGACTTCTAAAAATAACAAGGTTAATATCCTAGTATTAGGGTAAATTTCAAACAGCAGTGGTACCACCTGAAAATAGTGGTCAAAGTTCATGCAATATTCTGGTGCTGACTGTGAAAAGAATCCCTCATCAGTGCATACCCTATGCTGAGTTCATTGGGTCAAACCCCTGTGTTGTTACTGTAATGTATACCTGGTATGTCTAGCCAGAGTGGCTTTGTAGTCATTTTTCCATTGTTGGGGAATAGAGCTGGGCAACGAACAGTCAGGGAACACAATACTGGAGAACATCAGCTAGAGAATATTGCTGGGGAGCAATGCTTCTGGTTGTTGATTTTTCCATGCATTATTCTCAGACAATGATTAAGCGGCACTCCTTTCTCTTCTGGTGACCTATTCGAATTTTGATTCTTTTAAAAAGTTTTTATGCTTTAAAGAAGCTTTTATTTTTTAATGCAAGACGATTTGTAATCTATGACGAGTGACAATCAGTGACAATCATGGCGGAAGCCGATTGTTGCAGGTGGCTCTTTGTAACCTCATGTTCGTTTCGCCCCGTAGGTGTATCCCTCAAATCTGAAACGCTGCACTTTAAAAAAAATGCTCGCCTCGTATAACTTTCTGATTGAGCTATGCGTTTTTTTTTCTTCTCTCGAATGTTCCTCGTTTGTCCGACGACTCTCCGGCCGTACAGTTTCGCTTGGGCATTATTTTTTTAATTGGCCACAAAAAAAAAACTTGGTCCGCATTTTTTCACGACCGTATTAATCATCAGCGAAGACCGCAGGTGTTAAGATGCACTTTGCTGAAAGTGCACGCGAATAAACGAGGCTGCGGACGTCTCTAGTTTCCTCCGCCGACCCTGCGAGTTCCCGGTATAATCAGATCAAGCTATCTGGTCGTTGGTTTGCTCCTTCCTCAGTTTAACTCCCCTAGCTTTCTGTCCTAGATCTCAATCCCCCCAGGGGCTCGTGATCTTTTCGCGTATCCCCCCCCCCGAACCGAGAAAAGCCTCATCTTAATTATCGAGGTACAAAAAATTTGAGATATCATGCAGTTAAACGAAGCGTTGGCGATGATTTTACTATTTGGAGCGACCTAGATTTTTGTCTTTGTGTGACTCGCAAGGGATGGACGACATTTTTCTTTGGTCGGGGGGGGGGAGGCGGAAGGTATAATGTATAGTGGACAGTAGGGCGGTGAAAGTCGTTTTAATACCCAAAGGGTCAACCTTTAGAGAATACACATTGTAGTTTCAACCTCAGAAAGGGACCTGAATGCCCTTGTTGTCGCATGCTTAGCAGGCCTCCATGTGGGTCAAACAGAAATCACAAGCGTAATGAAGTATACCCACTTACAGTTAAATTTTTGTTTGTTTGACAATTTGATCTTCGTCATTGTCCGGAAGAATTTTTAGTTATTATTTTTTGTTGTTAATTTTTTTGGTTAAAATTGCAGGCCCAATAGCGAAAAATGCTTTCTGAATCGCGTAAAATTTTTCGACTCTAGTCTGGCGTGTACCTGTAAAAAATATACTTCACGAAAAATATAGGATACATACATGAGTATGTATAATTTAGGGGATAGGCTATTATCTACTGCATGTACATTGAGCACTATATTTGAGGTGGTCTTACATCCAGTATCTACTGTACCTATTAAATGGAGGTTGGGGGGGGCTTGAAGAAGGGTTTTCTCATACATAGTTATATTTGGGAACAACATTAACGTAGATCGAGCGGTAGTATACTATATTGTTATAATAAGTAAGAACAGGAGGCATCAGAGAATTTGTTATTGATATCATGAATGATTTAAGCAAAATATATCCCTAAAAAAGAATGTATGCCAGTAGACTTGACAAATGGCTTCAGGATTGTAGAATACAACGTTTTCCCCCTCCCCGTGATCAATCAGCTGTGACTTGGTACGCCCGACTTTTTGTTCCGACCAAGCGCGCAAACCGCACAGGGAAGTGTAACAGCAGTGCTGTTACAATCAAGATTGCTGGAGCATTCACACCCACGGCAGCTTGAATTACGATCTGTGATTACCACACCTCGGAAATCCTCAATGGCTTCCCCAGCTCGCCGCAATTGTGATCACCACGGCGAATCGTGTTCAACACGGAGGATTTTGATTTAATACCAGCTCCGACCGATGCCACTTGCCAGCTCGGATTTGCAATCGTGACCGTGAGCGCAGAGTAAAAAGATGAATGTGATTGCACTTTTTGTATCATATTGCTGGTCTGTTGTAAATCTCTTATCTGTATAAAATCAGCCGACTTGTATTTTTTCTTTGTCATCTGCCAACCATGTGGAGCAGGAACAGGATGCCCAAACAGCATGCAAACAAAACATTTCTCTCTTCGTCACTTTTGTTCATAATTTTTTTGTTTTTTTGTTTACTTCTGGAATGGTAAGGATCTAGACAGAATTTACAAGGATGCTTGGAAAAGAGCAAATTTCAGTTGTTTGTTCATTAAGGCAGATTAAACGTGTTCTCTTCAAACGATAGACAAATTGTTACAGAGCTTCGGTTAACGGGGCATGCAATCTCGTGAACCAAGCGACCAATTCAGCTTGTCACAAAGGTCCAGTACAACTCCCGTTTTAAAACAAACTCTGTATCTGTATCATGCCGCTGAATCGCACCGCTAGGAACTGATGCCAATGACTCCTTTTGGTTCCCATGCCGAAGGGACGCAGATCCTATGCGGTCAAAGTACACGTGTAGGTAGGAACCATGCCGAGCGTAATAAATCGTACGCTAACTGTCGATACAAACTCTCAAAGCAATTGGATTAAACCACACGATGTGGACTGGAGTCGGGACCGGAGTAGTTAGATTAAACGCAACCTACCATGCGATTGGATTTACCTTTGTATACTATTACTATCACTATGCCTTACTTCACCTCGTCCGCCACCTGACTGGTCAAACCAGTTTATCCTTATATTAATCGTAATGATTATTGAGCTTATTACAAAGATGTTCAAGGTAATATAGCATGCGACCGATGGAACTACCTCCACATGAATATGATGTATCTGTTCTGATTGACCCACAACTAAATCTTGTAGATGTTGGGTATTGTACTTCTTATAATACCACCTCAAATATAGAATACATACATGAGTTATGGATACTGTATATTAGTAGATAGGCTAGTAGGCCTATCTACATCACATGTGTGTACACTATATTTCAGACCTTGCTTCATGTAAGACCATCTCAAATATATAGGGTACACACGGGAGTTATGTATACATTAGGGGATGTATGTGTACATGTATACACCATGTAGTATTATGCGAAGTACATAGCAGATTTTGTCATGGATAATGGCCTAATGCAAGAGAGGCTATTTTTATTTTTTGGACCACCATTTGCTTCTCATTGCTCTTATCCGAGGCTATATCAGCCGCAGGTAGAGAGAGACCTTCCGTACACCACAAAGATTCTTTGATTAGTCGCCTTTCTAAGGGTTTCATTAAAAGTACTCCGTTCACAGGGCAAAGCAGTTCACATCCACTGCTTTGTCGCCTTCGGCTTATCCGAGACGGAACGGCCGTCAAATGTGCAGTAGTCTCCCCCCCCCTCCCCCGCTCGTATGTGTAACCTTGTGGATCAAGCGTTAAACGCGACAGCTTTGAGCTCCCCGAGGAAGGTGATCTCCTCGATAACTTATCGGAGGGATCTGGACAGGACTCGGCGTATAAAGCACCCTGTGGCTCTTCTGCCCGTACCAAAGGTTTGCTGATGATAATGCCGATCCTGTCTGTATTTGTAGATATAATTAAGAGGCGCGTGAATAGAAGCAAAACCAATACAGAGTATTTAGATGGATCCGATATAGTGCAAAATAAAGTGAGCCGTATTTGAAAGGAGGGTATGCTTTTATAGCCAACTTGATAATTGTAGCTATACAGAGTTGGCGATGCAAACTTGTTGTTGAAACACCTAACCTAGTTTCAAAGTATAAAGGTGTGCATGGTTAAATGAACACAGAGTACTGGAGAGGGTGATGAATTGGTCGTGTGTAAACAGTATTTAGGAAGCAGTCGTGAGTGTTTTTATGACATCTTTTGATGTCTACGAAGCTACTGTCCACGTGATACACACGAGTAGAAAAAAATTAGCATTTCATTCCCCCATTGGAAGTATATATTGGTAATGCAAAACAACAACCAGGGCTGCACTTAACATTGGAGTGCAGGGGATTTACAGCCATTCCTTGAATGACAAACTCATACTTCTAAACATGCTTATGATCTCTCTTTCATACTCGGTAAATTTTCCGAGCACAATGTTTGTATGACGGTAAAACACAGACAACTGATTTCATTGTAAACGATGAGGCCTATCTTTTTGCTAGAAAATAGTTCTTTGAATCTATAACGATCATAGCTTTGTTTAGTTTTCGAAAAAACTCAATTAAGCAACTTTAAAAAACAGTACTTACATGAAAACCTACAAATGGATCGCATATATATATATATATTTTTTTTAAAGCTGCCCATGTTTTTTGGGCTTAATTTTTATCCCTAGGACTTAATCCATGCGGAGAGCACTGCTAGGCCATCCTGCAGACTACATATTACTTCAGACTGTGTGGTAGGGAAGATATCGAGAGCAGTACTGCGTGTGTTGCTCGTTAAGATTCGTTTCGTTGTTACGAATCCAATTAATTCTATGTCACGATTCTCGGGTTATCCAGTCACTCCACGGGGGCATAGGCACTCGAGTGCCCGGGTGCCAAGTTTCGACCCGGGTGTAATTAAACGCTAGTTATTTGGGGGGGAGAGGGAGTGTACAGCGTGCTCTTAAAACATGCCAGACGATGACGGTGTGCTTCGATTCCACTTGGCAATTGGCTAGTCGTTTAACGAAGGAGCTGGTAGTATTTTTTTTCCTAAAGCAAAATGCTGGCTTTATTTTATTATTGTTATCCTGTTTCATTTTGGTTTGTAAATGTCAGAAGCTATTAAATTCTACATCCTGGGTGATAGCAGTTTGAGGAAGGATTTAAGCACAACCACAACATTCCAATGGATACTAATTACTCATTATAATAGACAGGACTGTGTGTGTGTGTGTGTGACTCATCTGTACATCCATATGGGGTGGCTGTCAGACAAAATCAAACAGGAAATGCCTCTTTGGTGGATATGGTTCAGCTTTATGTGGAGAAACCTGCTGACTTTGGACAGTGTTTAATGTCAACAATACGCAGGCTGGGCAGGCTGGCAACTTTACTATCATACAAATCTGTGACTGATAGATACATTACGAATATCTTTTGTGCCTGTGATAAATTTAGCACAGATTTTGAACTAGCTCTTTTAAACTAGCTCAGGTTCCTACCTACCATGCCAAATTTCATCCTTCATGGCCATCCCCTGCCCCACTTCACCTGTATGCACACTTTCTGTCAGGGGAGTCTGTGAGAGAGGCGGTTACCAGCGTTGATTGTGTTCCAATAGTTGAAAGCGAGGGACGTAAAACTCCAGATCAATCATCGAGTCACCATGAGTCAGTCCTGTCGCTTTATAGCGAGAGGTTGCATCTCAAAACGAAAAGACGGTTGTAACCTATTTTAACGTGTACTTACAAAAAGGAATTCGAATGTACCAAGAGGCTTTCTTATGTGCGGGAGGGAAAGACTGATACATCCTTGTTGCATCGTCTGGGGCGTACGGTTTTAAATTAAGGTTTAAATTAAAGAGAGCAGTCCCGTCTTTTTTCTGTTTTACAGTGAATTCTCTCTTGAAAGGAGAGAATGTGGGCATCACCTCGAGGAGGAGAGCTGCCGCTGCTGTCACGGCTAACAATAACTCCCAGGCGGTAAGTTACCGTTAAGCTAGGGAGGAGGGATTTGCAGATAGTGATAATTGTCCGAAACAAAGCTTTTCCTATGAACGAAGGATAAGGGAGGGGGGGGGGTGGGTAAGATTGGGGGACATTTTCGATCACATTCGTTGCAAACATTTCCTCCGTTGATTTCCTTGTCTGCTGGTATTAAAAGTCGGCGATTAAACCTCCGTCGGTCATGGGTATTGCGGGGTTGGGCACGCGTCGGAATCTCGACGACTATGAAAACTTTCGGGGTTTTTTGTTGACCGTCTGGCTCTCTCTCTCCGATTTAATCGCAGTCTAACTTTCCGAGGTCGGTCAACTCTGGCCACCCGCCTGCTGCCTCCTCGTTGACCTATCCGCTCCCCCAGGGGGCACCCAAGAAAAAGAGGGCCAAGGGCACCAACGAAAACGCGCAGGACTCCGACAAGGAAACGAGGGAGAGGGACGACGCAGCGAAACAAGGTGAGCTCCTCGACGGAAACGGCTTTTCCGCCCAAATCGTCCGAATCCCGGGTTGGGACAGAGATCACTTGGAACGGCAAGCCGTTGCCATCGTCGACACAGTAAACGTTTTGAAGGGACCCGGTCGAGGGGATGCTTACAAACGTGTCTTGACTGTGGTGCACGTGGCGCTTGACGCTGTGCTGCTTGCCAGGATAATACAGTTCCTGACAGGACGCTCAGCTAGACACGGTGGCCGTCAGATTTGAAAATTACTGCCTGATCTTACGGCCCTGTCGCCCGCTAGTGCGTTAAAAGGGTTGACCGGACAAGTGGGGTATCTGAAAAGAGCTTGATAGTGTTCCCTTTTAGGGGGGGGGGTAGTAAAACTTTTCACTGGCTGCATGTTCGCCTCGTTGGCAGTGCCAAGTGAGCTTCTTTTAGTGAATTCCAAATTGCGGTTATACAGTTGGGTAGGTTTTGTGGTTTTCCACCTCCTGGTTGAACCAGAATGACTTATTTGTCAGCCCATGCTTCCTGCTTTATGGTTTCCTTTAAAGGTCCTCTTTGGATTTGCCCTCAGAAGTTAGTTTGTTAGTTCTTTTTAAGCAGCTACCTTGGCACCTTCCTGGCCCAACACCACAGGTTTACCATAGATGAGGTCATCTGGTGATTGATGATGTAGGTGTTTGATGAAAATACCAGACAGCCATCATCTGACTGATGGTGTAATAAGTATGAAGCATGTGAATGGTTCGACACATACTTCAATCTAAACTGGTGAATTTGTGGTACCTTGCTTCATGACAGAAATGTTGGCATAAGAATTAGTTTAGGTCATGAATAATGGAACCACAGTGTTAAAAGTTTAAATCTTCCACACCTAACTTTCTTTATTCATCATGCACCACCATTGGTATGGTTCAGGCATTTGAAAGTTTCAACAACAAAACATGTGAAGGTCTTTATGCCAGTTTTTCCGTCATTGCATTCTGCATTGAAATCTGTGGATCTATCGATCTGCCAATAGCTGACCTAGTCTTGCGAGGAGCCTCAAAAGGAAAAAAGCCTAACAAATTTGTACAGGCAGATTCAATCGGTTCAGAATTCATTTCAGCATATTTGCGCCCCCTCTCCCGCCCCCCCCCTTTTGGCCATTATTCACTAGAGGCTTAATGCGACAAAAACTTATATCCATACTTCATAAATCCCTGAATCTGAGTTTATTATAATAAGCAATGACGATGATATGTAGTTTACAGGCCTCGACAATTGGCGAGCGACAATACACCATGCTCGCCAATTTTGCGAGTGATTTTCTATGCCTCATTCCCTCCCGTAAGCCTACATACAAATTATCATAGAAACCTATACAGAGTTAGTCTGACCTGCAAGCCTACATAGAAACCTGTAACCTACAAAGGGCTAATTAGCCCAGTCTGCAGCCTACATAATAACATGCATCCTACACAAAGTTAGCCCAGCCTGCAGTCTACACAATAATATGCATCGTACACAAAGTTAGCCTAGCCTGCAGCCTACATAATAACATGCATCCTGCACAAAGTTAGCCCAGTCTGTAGCCTACACAATAATATGCATGCTACACAAAGTTAGCCTAGCCTACAGTCGACAATAATATGCATCGTACACAAAGTTGGCCTAGCCTGCAGCCTACATAATAACATGTATCCTACACAAAGTTAAAAAAGTTGTTGCGTATTAGTAGTAGTAGTAGTAGTAGTAGTAGTGGTGGTAGTAGTATTAGTGGTAGTAGTAGCATCAGTCCAAGTAGAACTGACTTTATCAAATGGAGTAGTTAGTCAAGATTTTAAACATCTTTGTATACGTGTCAAACTTGAGAAAAATCATCTTTGTCGAACTTGAGATGCAGATTCCAGATTCATGAATATTACAATAATCACACTTCAGGTGAGATAATACCACAATTGAATGGCAGCAATAGCACCATTGAATGGCAGTATATACCATTATAAATTGAATGGCAACAGACTACTATTGAATAGTAGTAGTATACTACTATTGAATTTGCAGTATACCACTATTGAATGGCAGTATACTACTATTGAATGGCAACATACACTATTGAATGGCAGTTTACCACTATTGAATTGCAGTATACCACTGTTGAATTGCAGTATACCACTATTGAATGGCAGTATACCACTATTGAATGGCAGTATACTACTATTGAATGGCAGTATACTACTATTGAATGGCAGTATACTACTATTGAATGGCAGTATACTACTATTGAATGGCAGTATACTACTATTGAATGACAACATACCACTATTGAATGGTAGCATACTACCATTGAATTGCAGTATACTACTATGGAATGTTAGTAACCACTACTGAATGGCAGCAATCCTACTATTGCATGGAAGTCCTGGCAGTATACCACTATTAAATGGCAGTATACCACTATCGTATTACAGTATACGACTATTTTCCTCTACAGACAATTGTAAAACTAATACAGTGTTTTCATATTGGTAACATCCTGTTGACTGATAGCAGATCGTTTGTCATTTGTTTTTGTCCTGGCTAGATTTTTATTTACTTTGGCAAGCAGTATGCAAATGTTGAGAACTGATAATTTTTACAATCTAAAGGAAAACTCATTGCATTCCTCTACGTTCAAGAAGGGTGGGGGGGATTGTTGTCAAAGCTTCGTTTCTAAATTCAGACATTTTTGGCAGACCGTCAATATTTGTCGTGCAATCGTGCATGCATGCAGACAGGTACGGGGGGCGGTACCAACTCCCCTGATATCGCACCAACGTATTTATGCTAAACTCTGGCGGGAATCTCCTTTTAAACCCAGAGATTTTCTTGACGGTAATCTCACTTGGCAGTTTGCTAAAATGCGTTATTTTCAAATTTATATTTAAACATTTTTGTTTAATGTTCCTCAGATGCAACAGGTCAGGGTTTCTTCAAGTCAAGGGGTAATCAAGCAAGGGGTAATCCTCTCAATAAACAGGTTGTTTTTTATGTTCCCTCTCCATAATTTAAAAAAAAAAAATAACAATCTGATGGATTAATGGTTATAGGAAGGTCATGGGTGAACAATCAAGGACCAGCGACTTTGCCGCCCGTTTCCTAACCTGAACCCGATTGCAATAAGCCCAGAAAAATTCCTCTTTGGGGGTGTCAAAGACCTTCTTGAGGGAGCCTGTGAGAAATTTAAAAACTTAATGAAATTACTCCCTCCCCACCCCTCAAAGAAATAAATGAGCTGTACGAACTCTGCAGCCTGCTCTATATTTGTGAATGTGATAGCACCTGCCATCTGAATGAAGCAACTGAGGTTTGGGGAAACGTTATTTGTTATCATATATATATTTTGTCTCATTTTTCCTCAGAAAAACCAGCTAAGGAGAAGCCAGCGTGCAACAAGTACAAGAGGGAGAGAAAGAGAAAACCCGAAGAAATCATCCGCGTAGAGGGCAAACACATGCCGGAAGCTGCCAAGAAAACAAAATCGAGCGTTTGCACAGAGGAAGAGGATTTCCGGATGCAGGTCTCGGAACCAGCCAGGCTGGCGGCCGCGGAGGCATCGGCGCCACGGCCCCCCGTGGAGGAGAGACTCTGGAACCAGCATCGTCTGGAGGAAGAGGGGCGGCTGGCCGTCGTCGCCCGCACTCATCCCACGGGGTCCGAAACGCCGCATGGTCCCCTGGGGCATCTATCGGGACCGTCGGAGGTCCGTCCGCTGCCCGGCAAACCCTCTCAACTGGTCCCCTCGCTCAGTGCCGTTGACCCTCCGGGGACTCTGGAGGAAAAGCCCGCCAGGCGAGACCGGGCCGCATCGAACGGCGACGAGGACTCGAACGACGACATCGTATCAAATGGTCCCGAGGAACGCCCGTCGTCCAGGGCTACAATTTTAGACAGACTGTCTCCTACCATCGCCCCCAAGGATGGAGTGCCTGCTTCCAGCGGGGTCGAATCTTTGAATAATACCGACTCCAGTTTCCTCTTCAAGCTGAGCCAGGCTATCACCGGCAGTCCCGGGAAGCGGGTCATCAAGACGGAGAGGGATACCCCCTTCACTCACGCGATCGCTGGAATCATTGCTAGAGAGCTGAGCAAGGACTACGAGAGGGGCGACACATCGCAGCGTAGAGAGGATGGGGCCGAAAGGTCCGCTGGGAAGGAGGAGACGCCCCCCGCGGAGGCGTCCGCCAGGTTGGCCTTGACCCCATCACCCGGCAAGCTCTTTGGCCCGATGCAGAGTATACTGTCCGCTCAGGTCTCCGCCGCCCAGGAGGCCGTGATACCGGCTGTCCCCAGCGAAGCGATGGTCAAAAACTGTCTCATGCAGACTATGAGTTTGGGGTCTAAGCCGCCTTCAGCGGGTACCCCCAAGGAGCCGGCGTCTCCCTCCACTGCTGCTCCTCCTCCATCTCTACGTGTCCATTCGTCTGCCGCCTCCAAGTTGTCGGACCCCGAGAGGACGGCGGCGGGCCTTCCCGTCGTCGGCAGTGGAGAGAGGACATCCAGGGCCAACGAAAAGCCTAAAAATGTCGAGGTCGACCGAAAGGAGAGAGAACTCTCGAGCCACGAAAGAAAAGGACGGGTAAAGAGGGAGACGAACGATATCAGAGACAACGGTCACCACGAAATGATGATCAATCGCTCAAGAGAAGGTACCGTGGGGTTTTCAGGTCACATGAAGGAACCGGTGAGGGTATTCCGCGATCCCAACCTCAGAGACAACAGCGTAACTCATGTGCATTCTATCCAGCACCACTTTCATCAGATGGGGAAGCAAGACCATCATGGTAAAGCTGCCCCGTCCCACAGCCCTCTCTCGACCTTACGAACTGCTGCCATGCCCGGTGGAACCCTATCGGGCTCGCCCAGTGCCTTTGTCCCCTCCAACGCTCATTCAAATGCCTTGCAACCTCACTCGCTGCTCCCGCCTCACCTCCAGCTGTACCCCCACCACCTGCAAGGGTTCTCGTACAGCCCAGTCCTGGCGGTAGACCAGCACGGCTACCACCAGCAGCACGTAGCAGAGCTGATGGCCCTGCGGCACCAGCTAGGTATATCGGGCCTGACCCAGGGACAGCCGGCAGCCCTGCTTCAAGCAGGAGCCGCGCACGGCCTGACAGCGGCCCAGCTTCAGGTGCTGTTGGAGAGCCAACATCCTGCGGTGGCGATGCCCCCTGGTATTCTGGTTCCACGTACCCAAGAAGAGCTGGAAATGGCACACCTTCAAGCTCAGGTGAGACCATTCGGTCATTGTAAATTATTAGTTCATACCCTTGTAAAGTCCACCTTAAAATTTGTCTATAACTCTCCAAAGCTCATTTACTTCTGATTGTCTTTAATTTATCAGTAAAAAAATGTTAATTTTTCTGTCATTAATAAATTACGATTATATAGAGATTTCCTCTGTTTTTGTGTCTTCTAGGAATTTATGCATAAATGTTAAGTTGATGTAGTCCACCATGGTTTTATTCTCATCACGTAACAGGTTGTTGTAGTAGGTAACTAAAGGCCATCCTGGTTTCAAGTTCATCAAAGATTATGTTGATGTAGTAGGTAACAATAACCGCCCTGGTTTCAAGTACATCACAGAATATGTTGATGTATTAGGTAACAATAGCCGCCCTGGTTTCAAGTACATCACAGAATGTGTTGATGTAGTAGGTAACAATAGCCGCCCTGGTTTCAAGTTCATCTCAGAATGTGTTGATGTAGTAGGTAACAATAGCCGCCCTGGTTTCAATCAAGTTCATCACAGATTATGTTGATGGAGAAGGTTACTAATAGCCGTCCTGGTTTCAAGTACATCACAGAATGTGTTGATGTAGTAGGTAACAATAGCCGCCCTGGTTTCAAGTTCATCACAGAATATGTTGATGTAGTAGGTAACAATAGCCGCCCTGGTTTCAATCAAGTTCATCACAGAGTATGTTGATGGAGAAGGTTACTAATAGGTTTCACGTTTCCTGCTTTTAAGTGAAATTTCTTCACATTTAAACTTTTCTTGAATTCTTTAATCAGTCAAGAAGAAGGAAGACCTTAAGAAAGAAACCTTTTTAAATATTTTTACCTTCGGACAGAGGGGGGAGCAGCAGAAATTCCACGCGGAGAAAGTGGCCCAGATGGAGACGAAGGCCATCCTCCATGCCGACAAGCACCTCTTCTCATCGTCTTCCCACCCCCAGCAGCACCCCCACATCAACCCGCAGACCACCCCCTCGCCCGGGGCCACCCACCACCCTCTCGGCCACGAGGCGCTGGGCAGCTTCCGCGGAGAGGGCCGGGGCCTCCAGGACCTGCCGATTGTCGACGTCCACGCCGCCATCGAGAGGCACTTCCAGGACTCGTTGGGGAAGCCCCAGGTGGCGTTCTCGATATCACCGTATAGCACGGCGTCGGGGAGCATCACCATGGGCACCCCGCTGCCAAAGGCGGACCGTAGGATCGCGCCCACGGAGAAGGACCTTCAGGTAAAAAGAGAGACGGCGTCGTCCTCCCTGAAAATTATGCAGGAAGCGTGGAAAATAGAATCAGAATTATAATGTGAAGGGGGAGGGGGGGGAGGAGATGTTTTTTTTTTATTTTTTAAGTGATACACATTTAAACATATAACATAAATCGTATAACATTAAAATTATAACTATTTGAAGTTTGAATTGTTTTTCTGCCAACAAGCTGGTCCGTAGGTAACACTTTGCCCATTCCGTAGGTAACATTTTGCGCATCTGTAGGTAACATTTTGCGCATCTGTAGGTAACATTTTGCTCATCTGTAGGACGTAGGTAACATTTTGCTCATCCATAGGTAACATTTTATCAAAAGTGAAATTGTCAAGTAAGAAAGTCAGCTGCTGGTTAGATTTTTGGGGTTAATTGAATTAAACAAAGATCAGCAGCCACAGAAGGTCTATTTTACTATTTGACCCTAATGCTGACCCAAGCCGACAGCAGAGTATTATGGCTGGCTTTAATGTTCGTTTTGTGGTGGTAATTTTATAAAACAAAACAAAACAAGACAATTCTTGAAAATATAACTCTGGGGACTTACAATCCTCCATTCCCAACCCATATCCCATCCCATGCTCTGGTTATAGAAAATGAATGTGATGGCCTTCTTTTCTTCATAGGGAATCTCACTTGAAATGTTATTCTTTATTTTGGGCATTATTTGTGTGTTCTAAGCTAGTCATGACACTCCAGTGGACGTGTTCCAAGAAAACAACATGGCGATACGGTAAATGCCGCAGAAATTTACCCCCCCCCATTGAAAAATAATGCAGTGACTGTTTTTTTTTAATTTGACCCTACAAAACCGAACCGAACGTCCATCTTACGATACGAGGGTCAACGACATTCTATTGACAGCCGTTGTCGCCAGAGGAGAGTGAACAAATCCTGTTGGACCGTAACTAAGGGGAATACCAAAATGAATATATGCAAAAGTCGATGGTTTTTATTGAAACTGTGAAAACTGTACAAAAACTGTCGTCAAAATTTCCAGGGCTATTATCATCAACCAATTAAATATGGTACGTGTTGAGATGCAACTTGACGCTACATTAAAGTGGGTCCTTTTTTCAAGTTCATGTTTGTGCATCAATTGTGTGTACCATATTACATGTACAGCGTAATGTGAAGGGAACTGCACACATGATGATGTCACTTTACCCATTCAGTGGGTCAATCGGCAAACAGAGATCATAGACTGGACCAAATTGTTTAATGGCTAATATAAACAGCAAGGGCGGGGGTGGGGAGTCATTTCCATCCTCCGGAGGTCGAGAATCGATAGGAGGGGGATGTGTCCATGAGGGGGTAGCCATGAATAATAAAATTTCTTACCTCTTAATTGGATCTGAAAAATGACGAGGAGATGCAAAGACCTTTGTCTGCAGGGAAACAACAGAGCTGTATAAGCAACCACCCCCCCCAGCATATCAAATAAAATTTGATAGGTTAATTCTGTGATGCTCTAAGGTCTCCTTATGCCTTGAGATAAAAGTGGATGCACTATCATAGCTTTGTCTGGT
>JAODAG010035250.1:1392-14494 GCA_027574785.1 Orphnurgus asper | reverse complement strand
AATGCTATTCTACCCAGGTGCTATGCTATTCTACTCAGGTGGAATGCTATTCTACTCAGGTGGAATGTTATTCTACCCTGGTGCCATCATGCTATTCTACTCAGGTGGAATGCTATTCTACCCAAGTGCTATGCTATTCTACTCAGGTAGAATGCTATCCTACTCAGGTGGAATACTTTTCTACAATACAATTCCGTCGTTTTCCACGTAAGTGGAATTACTAGTCTGACCATCAATAACTTGAATGCATGTTACTTAACATGGTACGCGAAATACAGTACATTATGGTTCTCGTTTCATTACCGTATGATAAACAAGAAATACCTGTTACAAGAGAAGTTAACTAGCGATAAAACGTCTGAGACTATGTATATCTATATAGTCCGGATTACACTTCAGGAAATGTTCTGCAGTATTATATTCAGTGAAAGTACTTTTGAGTATTTATCTCCACTTAATCATAAAAATCCGAACCCGGGTCCTATGACGGGCTGCCCAAAATAGTCATCACCGAAGAGGCTACCGGCTAACACAAAATTTGCCGGTCGGCCGATAGTCAGTGGAATTACGGATCCCCCATCGAAAAGGTGTCGGAATTTGTGGATTAACTTTTCCTTCCTATTGTCCGCGGCGTAGTAAACTGGACGCCTATACGTGAAAGACGCGAACCATGTTCTAATCATGTTGGAATTTACTACCGTACTTTACCACAAAAAGTTCCTGCTAGTAACTCTCGACATTATCTCTATATGTATACGACTGCTCGTAATGCATGAGTTCATGATTCTCGGGGGTGGTTTCCCTCACAAACCGTGCTTGGTTCATCATCGCGACATTGTGAGTCAGTAGTGCACTTTACTGAAATTAGTGAAATCTAGTGAAATTAACACTACCGAACGTACCTAACCATTTTCATTTGTGTCGACTATACTTCGGTCAAAGCACGCGAAAATGCAGGAACCCTGGGTCCATAAGAATGTATTGGGTGGTTTATCCCCTTACCCGCTACCTCCTCAGGGAACCGTCCTCCCACTCTAGCTACGGGCCTTACTGCAGTAGTTATTAGTTCGCGCTTTCTTTTGCGCTGCTCTAGAGGGAATAAAATACATCATAGAGCTGTTGATATCGACAGAGGCTCTGTTAATTCACGACTTGAACATTCTCTGGATCATCGATAATCTCTCGGGGATCTGCGTTCCCACTCACTTCACCATATTTCAGCGGGTGTCACAATCGTGCGACCCTGCCACGAGCGACCCTCTGGTCATCTGGGGGCATGGATTGCTGATTAAATAGGAATTGTTATGTAGTAATTGACTCCCGTATTATGCTTCCACCTCGAGGGGTGCTTTAGCTGGCATGTTTAACAATCACGATTGGTTCCATCATCACTTCCATAATAACATGCGTTACCCACCGAAGCCACCGAACAAGACTACTTTCAACAGCGCCCTCTACACCACAGTTCACAGCCACGTCGAGACATACGTCCCTGGATTTCAACGTTCTATAATGTTCATACCTCATCATCTCACAGGCTGCAACCTCATCTTCTGGAGATTCATCTTATCCGGACACGTGTCTTTACACGTGGCCAGCTGAAACACCCCTCGAGACGGAAGCATAACACGAGTCTTTACAACAAAAACACAATATAATATATTTGAATATTAAAAGAATGATGAAAAGTTGCGATAAGTTCTAAACCAAAGGGGGAAGGATTTCTTGCATTGTATTCTATATTAAAACAAGAAAACGTTTTGAAGGTACAAAATGCGTCCAAAATAGATACGTTGAAAAAAGTGCCACATCCATATCCTATAACAAAAAAACCTTGGATAAAAACCGTTTGCAAAGGGCTAATGAGTAAGAGATGGTGCTGCTGCAGAGACCCAAATGTTCAGAAAATGTTCTGGAATATTCATGTTCTTATATAACGTTTTATCCAAATCCAACAGAGCCATGCGCGTCACATTACGTGTCACTACACTCGCCGAATGATCTTTGGCAGGCTTAGATCCATGATATTTTTTCTATATTTTTCTTATGTTACTCTCTCTCGGGAAAGCGGAGACACATTCCCCCTCCCGGGACCCTCGTAGCCCAGCCGCTGTGGCCATGTACTGCATCATAAAATACGGCACCATTTTTCATGTCCGTTGATTTTTTGCCTTTTTTGTAATCATCAATTATTCGCTCTCGTTTGTAGGCGTCACCGGTGCTGCCCAGGGCACCAACTAGGGGGGTTTAAGGTCACCTGGTAGGTGGAAGCTCCCTGGTCAGAAAGATTGTTTGGGACACATTAAGACAGTTTGGGACACATTGGAACGATATATAGCACTGAAGTAAATTGCATTGATGTTAAGTTACCTGGCTTAGTATTATTATGTTTAAAATCACAAAGACAAGACGAAGTCTGCGCGCGAAGTTCGCCGTCTCTATTTGCGGGCTTCTAAAACGTCTCTTAAGAATAAAAATCTCGATTTCTGCGCGCGATGCATTCGATTGTGTTTATGTTTTCTGCCATCTGAAACGACTTTCATGATCAAAATGTGTGGGCTGAACATTATTGAGGTTTTCAAACGGGAGGGGGAAATTACTCCTTCGCACCGCAGTGTTTTAAGTGGGGTAATTACCTACTATTATACTAGGGAGGCCATCGCAACTTGCCTTCCGTTCCAATCGGACTTTCGTAGTTACGGTAACCCTCTTCTGGCTTCTCATGCATTTGGTGCGTTTTTTTTCTTTCAAGCGACCTGTCGAGAACAGTGTTTACAATCACTTGGCTGGTGCACGCGCTGCTCGACACAGCGCTGCAGTGCTTACCCGGATTGTTAGCTCTCCCATGATTAGATAGGCCATGGCGGACATAACGCCATCAGCGAATTACGGTAGACATGTATGACCATCGGATCTGACAATTGCTGCCTACAAAGTACACCAGTGGCCTAATCTATGAATCAAGGAATAGAAAATAGAAAATACATCGACAGGTTTATGGTAAGAAAAATCAGCTCTTAGTCGTATCGAGTATCATTGCAACCCCCAAACATAATTAAAAGAGTTCTGCAGCTGATCAATTGTCGGGATAAATAATTCTGTCCTCCCCCTCCAAATGATATATAGTCGCTCTTATGATGATAGGGGCCACGGTACTTTTCCCCGTTCTAAGAAAGATTAGGCGTAATTCGCCCACTTAAACATAAATCCCAATTGGCGTTCATTATTCTCCAAAAAATAGATGGCGCCCGTTACATTTGCAGGTGAATAAGATAGTCAGTGTAGTGCTGCATGCAATGCAAATAAAGTGCAAAGTGACAGTTAAAAATAGTACACTACGCTAGTACTGTGTAGTACACTACTGCGTTCACTGACTGAGTTAACTTTGCAACGATACCGAAGACCAGCTTGAAGACTATCAATATCAGACACAATCACATGGTATATTCTTTCGAAAATGCAACCGGTCCTTGAGAGGTAGTCTTGCCATGAATGTTAATCGTCGTAAACATGTGTTACTTCGAAATCAGGCGTAGTACTACTAGTACTAGTAGTAATATTAAATCGAAATATAGGCTAGGCCTAGTTAAACGTTAGCCTAACGTAGGCTAGTACGGTAAGGTACTATGTAACTTATTATTCCCTATTACTTAATCTATTATACACTACCACTGTAGTACCAGTACTGGCAGTAGTAGTAGTAGTAGTAGTAGTACTAGTAGTTAGTAGTAGTAGTAGTAGTACACTAGTTATACTGAAAACTTCAGATTGCTGTACAACTACAACAAGCTTGCAAATCAATTAGAAAGAGATCTCATATCATAACAAAGTTAAAACTGAAAGAACTACGTTGATAGGGCAAAGAATGGTGAAGTTATATTAAAGAAAATGTTGGTTGAAAAATGAGCAGGATTTTAAAATTATTTTTTTTGCACATGCAAAAGTGCATTGTTATCTATTCAGATATTGAATATCATTGTGTTAACTGCTATGTAGAGTTTTATTGAGTCCTCTGCACTACAGACCCAATGGAAGATGAGAAACACCATGAAACTTTAAAGGGTGTATGAGCCTAACATTAAGTTAACAGGCCTCCTAACATGTAACTTTGCATAAGCCATAACCTTTTAATGAACAACGCTCATCAGTACACAAGCAAAATCACTGACCTGTCCATGCATGTAGCCTCTTTTACATTCATAGTTTGGGTCACTGGTATGTGAACGGCTGTAGTTTCAATTCCTATGGCCACACATGTCTACTGTAGTTTGTTACTAGTTATGCCATGACTGCAGGCCTTGACATACACGCTCGCCGTTGGCGACTAACATTTTGCTAATGGCGACCAATAAATGCACAATGGTCGCCATATTGGCGAGTGGCTTATTCATGACTCATTGTATTTTTATTATCATTTTCATCCCTTACATTCGTTATTCTTTATTAATTAATGCTTGGCCTAGCATATATTTTAAATCCACAATCGCTACTTACGCAACTGGCAAAATAGTGCTGTATTCTACACTGTAGGCATGCAGTGCTGGCTATACTGTATGTACTGTTTTCTTGTGACTATTTTATTAGCTTTGGCTGTATCCTGTACGTAAACACATTTTGTATCTGTATCGAGCTTAGCGGGCCGGAATCCCCTTTCAATGTATTACGAACACGTGGCATTTCTAGCTGCATGGAGGAAACACAGACAGAGGCCTACAGTGGCTGTTTTATACTACTACTACTACTAGTCACATGTGGCGATGTGATATTTTTTTGGACGTAACAGAGAATAACGATAACCCAATCATGGTTTCGCTTGGCGATCGATCATGCGCTGCTTGTTTATCAGAACATTGCAATGTACGAAATAGACAAATTATATAGGCTACTGTATAATGTAACAGGCTAATAGTGTCGTAGTTGACCACAATGGGTGCATACGGTATGTCTGTACACATGTTACTGGCGGGTTACGCACCAAAATGATACAACAGTTTTATTGCGCGAGGTGTCCTTATTCACCGTAACTTCCGCTCTTAATTGCAAGATTATTTTGGACCCTACTTTGATCGTACTCTTCTTTGATCGATCACGCTCTGGCAAAAGTAAATGCAGGATTTAAGCCTACTCCATGGGAACGTTATTCAGTTAGTTAATTTAAACGATTTGTTACGTAATAATGAAGCAACATTTGCCGCACAAATTATGCTTGATATCTTTCATAAGGATTAGCACAGGGTTTAGTTTATTCAATCGGCAATAGTAAGTTTGAATTACCTATAAATAATGATAAAGTAGACCTAATATTCTATACTGTACGTGGTAAAAAGTTAATTTCGGTCAGAACTGCCATTTGTATTGGCAATATCGCCCAACACTATTAAATAGGCTAACGTTATCTGAAGCCTAGCCTAACATTATGTTGTACTGCTACTGTAGGCCTATGTGGGTAACAGATACACTTGTCTGTTGTTGCCAGTGCATAACGTTATACTAGGCTTAAGAAATTGGTGAGTGAATCTTACAATTTGGCGAGTAGATTTTTAGTCACGCTCGCCAAGTGGCGACTTGTTTTTAAAATTTATGTCAAGGCATGCATGACCGCCAAGGCACATTTACTTGTCGGGGAGAGCTAAAAATTTAAGGTTAAGTAGGGCACTGTCAAACTCCACGCGAACCAGTCTAAACAAGTCTGTTGATTCTCTTGCCAGGTCGCTTAAATAAAATGATTACTGCCGAACCATCAGAGAAGCCCGAAAAGGGTTAATCGTAGTAACTGAACCATCAGAGAAGCCCGAAAAGGGTTAATCGTAACTGATATTCCGTTAACGCAGACCTGTTCATTTTATGTACATATGCCTCCACTGCTTTATGGCTCTGGCCACCGAGCAGTATATCCCTATGTCCATGGTAGTATTACATCAGGCTAGTACTACAGTAGTATTAATGTGTCGTCCATATTGGCTTTACTTTCAGGAACTAGTTTGAATGGTGTGACCACAAACCTCCCATCATATCCCTGAATCATGGGTCGTAAACGTACGCAAGAGAACGTGCCCAGACGCAGGAAGGTCCTTCAATTAGACACTAAGAAGTCCGGTAAGTAATAGCTTCTACACGCTGAGAAATTTCAAAGCTTGGGGTACTGCTGTACTTGAGTTCTTACCAGTATTGTATCTGTCCACTGTACTGTCTAGTATTAGATACGTTTCACCCCTGGTGCTAGTGGAGATGTGTTTCACCATTGTGCTAGTGGAGATATGTTTCTCCCTGGTGCTAGTAGTAGATACGTATCTCCCTGGTGCTAGTAGTAGATATGTTTCACCCTGGTGCTAGTGGAGATATGTTTCACCCTGGTGCTAGTGTGAGATCCGTTTCACCCTGGTGCTAGTGTGAGATCCGTTTCACCCTGGTGCTAATACGTTTCACCCTGGTTCTAGTAGTGTATACCTTTCACCCTGGTGCTAGTAGGAGATATCACCATGGTACTAGTGGGTGATGCGTTGACCTCACTGTGGAATTACCTCACTAGGTGCACACTGAAACATAGCCATGCAATTCAATTTATAATACAGATAAGGTTTTGTTCAACACATAAGGAGAAGGAAGGAGACACACAATGGCCAACATATTTAAGAATAAATAACGTAATATGGAGCAGCTAATTTAATTGTCGTATTCGTTCATTTATGGCCTGTTACCCCCTCTCTGAAGGACCATCCAAACCAAATGTCCTGAGCGGTCTTGTCGGCCAGTACGAGGGCAGCGATGAAGATGAAGACTACGGTCACCCGTCATCCGGGCTGGCACTACCAGGTACGTCGGCTACCAGAGGCATATATCAGCTACCAAAGGCATATCGGCTACCCGAGGCATATCGGCGGTAGTTTTGCAGTGGCCATGTTGTATTGTTGCAGATGTTAATTGCCTCCAAGCCAGTGTTAGACTGCATATGCTGAAATGCTTCTTTCCCAACTGGTGCTGTACTGCTGGGTTATGAAATGTGTTCTGGAAATTAATTAATGCGTTAATGCTTAACGTGATATATCTCAACCACTCAATATGTATCATATTATCCGAGACGAATATTCCATTTACTAGACGACAGAACGTCCCTCGTCCATTGTTTGCAGGTGTTTTTCAATTACTTTCTCGTTCCCTCGCCCTGTCACTTGCGTATCGAAGGATCCGGGTTGAATTTATCGTGTGTGATAATACGTATACTGTACTATTACTACTCTTACACTTTTTGATTGGTTTTTGAGATTAATTACGGTTTCTGCATCAATTGTTACGGTTTTATGGTGTTTTATTATTTTTATCCTCCCCTGTAGCTAATGGAAACAAGCCACCAGATGTCATGGACGACAAACTTGCTGACTTTCTTGCCGTAAGTCGGTGTCTGTACTTTCTAGTTTGTTCCGTGTAGCTGCGGCCGTAGGACTCACAACTCTAAACAGAGTTCCGACCCAAAAGCATTAAGTAGCACAAGGCAAAGTACACCCATTGAGCTATTACCACAAGGATAAAGTTTTGCTGTAACTACAGGGACTAGTTTGTAATCACATCTGACTTGGTTGCAAATTGTCAGCGTTCCATTTTGTGTCTATGTGTGCGAAACCGTCATGACTTGCAAGTCAAGTTTAAGTCGTTCAATTGCGTGAATGAATGTGAGCCTATCTTGGTAACATTGGGAAGTCCCAGGATCCTGGTCCCTCTCATTGGCTCATGCTGCTCATGTGACCGAGCATAACAGAACCAGCCTGCACTCGGTTGATTCACTGCGCACAGCGATGCACAGTAATGACAATACGATGCTTACTCTGCACGTATAGCTCTGAGATACTGGGTAGGATTAAAGACATTCATGCCCAGCTTGGGACTTTTTTCTAGCCGATTTTTCATTTGGTACTAGGTCCACATTAGTTTAATTAGTTAAAATTCATTTATTTCTATGCTGTCGTAGGAAATCGATGCATTGGACAGCGGGTCCAACACCCCACAATACCCGGAGCCAGAGAGTGCAGATGCGAAGGAAGCCAAACCCGAAACGTCTGAAGAGGTTGCTACCACAAGTAAAGATGAAGAAACACCAGCAGGTAACCCCAAGGGTTTATACATAGTAGGGTTATTTGTAGCAATGTTATTCGTAGCATGGTTAACCATTGTTGGGTTACCCGTAGGAAGGTTTTCCATACCAGGGTTATTCCTAGCACGGCTATTCATAGCATGGCTATTCATGGCAGGCTATACATAGCAGGATCATCCCAAGCAGAACACGCTAGAGAAGATCTGAAATCTGTTTGCCTAGGTTTTGAACATCTTTGCGCTTTCAATGTTCAATTTGGAGAAATAACAGGCATATCCTCCACAATTTAAAAACAGATGTATGTCTTTTGAGTAACATTCATTTCAGAGGGTTTGACTGTGAATACACTTTGATGGACGCAAGGTCTGGCTGTAAACCCTCAGTTATCTCTTAAATACAGATGAACAAGAGTGGCTGGAGATTTTGGACACCAACACAAACTGTTATTACTACTGGAACTCAAAGACAGCCGAGGTGACCTGGGAGATACCAGATGCCTTGAAAGTACCGACTGAAGAGGCTCCGGTCCCCGAGAGGGAGCCCACGCTGCTAGAAAAACTGACGCGGCAAGACCCAAACTCCACGGGGAAAGGGACGGAGTCGGAGAAGGGGAGTGAGGCAGAGAAGGGGAAAGAGGCAGAGAAGGGGAAAGAGGCAGAGAAGGTCGAAGAGATGGAGGAGGAGGAAGAGACGGAGGAGGAAGAGACAGCAGGGAATGACGGAGAGGAGAAAGAGACGGAGAAGACGGAGGAGAAAGAGACTGCAGTGAAAGAGACGGAGGAGGAAGAGACAGAGAAAGTGAAAGAGGCGGTGGACAACGAGACGGAGGACAAGGAGACGGCACAAGTGAATGATCCCGAGAAGGTGAAGGAGGAGAGCGAGTCGGAGGAAGAAACCGACGAAACGAATAGGATGGAGGTGGGTGTGACCTCCGGCGTCATAGTAGAGTATGACTCGCCCGATGATGAGGGCAGCTCTGACGAGGACGGCAGCGACGGAAGCCCGGAGAAGGTGGAAGAAGTCGAAGCGGGGGCCGAGGCGGAGGCGGACGAGAAACCGGAAGACAGAGAGGCCATCTCCGATTTAGTGGACGGTGATGAGGAGAAGATGGAAGTGGGTCGGACCAGGAAGCGGTCAGAGGCGAAATCGAACGGAGATGAAGAGGAGGATGACGACGACCTCTCCCGGTATGAACTCTTTGACGAGGAGGTCGATGGCGGCGCGCAGGGTGCGGACGACAGCGGAGAAGAAGATGACGTAGAAGATATCGATAAACAGTTGGAAGAGGAGCTGGAACAGAAAAAGGTAAACGCTGGATTTGATTTATGATTAAATGAATTAAATCGGTTACAATTAGACTCCTTTGTATGTCTTTGTATGTCATCAGTATATTTAGTTACAGTTACTATTGGAGCACTTTTATGTTCATTTCATGTCCGTTACATTAATATATGAAAGTTATACAGTTACTATCAGAGCACTTCCTTTTAGGTCCAATTCATCGATATGTGAAAGTAACAACAGTTACTAACTTCTATGACCACATGTTAAAGTTACACATCACACAGCGAAGATTGGAAAATCCATCGGTTTCTGCATCCTTGTAAGGATGGCCAAGACTGGAACATCGTCATGTATGCCTTTTAGTAGAAATCACAGTTTACTGTACGAGGTATATAGGATGACCAAGTTAGCCAAGAAAATGTGGCGTGTAGACCCTCGATGGGATGGAATTGGAGGAAAGACCGCAAAGGGGAAACTGATTACATTTTCCGTCATTGTTGTTCGTTCGTTGCCCCCTGCAGGCAGAGCTCAGGAAGTTGGAGCTGATGGACCCCCCCGAGGTGGACCAAGGCGACGAGAAGGGCGCGGAAGGAGGGGACGCCGTCGTCGCCGCCACCGCCGCGGACGAACCGGCAGAGGGTATGGACGATGGAGACGAGGACGACATCCTCAGACTGGAATCGGACCTGAAGAGGAAGTTGGAGGAGCTGGGAGGAATTGACGAGACCAGCGAGGCGGACGAAAGAGGGGCGGTGTCGACGAAGAGGAAGATAGACGATCTAGGAGGAGGTAAAAGTCTGCTGCGATTTTGAAACTGGCGGCCTGCGGCGATTTAGCTAGCCAGCATCGCTGTATGCGACATTTGGGAAAGATTTGAACCCGATTCATTTTCACTGTGGCAGTTATTCATGTTTATGAGACGGGTTACCGGCTGGCTGAATTACTGGCGATCTGTGTTGGCGTCATATTTTATCGCTCCTATAATAATAAATAATAATCGTAGAAAGATGTCTCTGCTGGCCTATAAACCTGATTCCTAGCCACTGAGGAGGATGGATGAATTAAAGCACTGTCAATGGATCTAGAATATGTTCTAGAATTGTGTGTGAGTTACAAACTTTATCCAAAAGATGACTGGAAAAATGAAAGCAGTGTTCTGATTCGACCCTAAAATGTCCAAGCAGGTCGTTTACCTGTGCCGAAGATTTGTTCTCTCGACCTCGTGAGTGCAGTAAATAGACTCAATGCTGCACTGTTCGCACCCCGATTATTTAGCTCAGAGCAGATATGCCGTGGTGGTGATGACATTGACAAATTACTGCAGATTTTTTAGAGCCTGATCATACATCGCTGGACAGATCTGTAACGCCATGGAGGCTACATGCATGAACAAGTATATGATAGCGCTAACGCATTGGGTGGTTGAGAGAAAATGTGACGTGTTTGGTTTCTTTTAATTTATTATTATTATTGTTGTTATTATTATTATTAATATTTTGTATTATTTTTTATTATTATTATTACTTTATTGTTGTTATTATTATTATAATAATTACTATAGTATTATATAATGTCATAATTACTTTTTTCTCCGTGCAGAATTGTCCGAGCAGGGGGATTCTGCGAACATTCCATCCAAACGGCTGCGTCCGACGGAAGCAGTCGAGACGATGGATGCGGCAGTCCAGTGCGACCCAGAGGCACCAGCAGCAACGACCTCAAGTGAAGAGAAGCCCAAAGAGGATGACGACATGAAGGTAATTTCGTAGAGGCCGTTCCCTCTCCCGCAACAAGTTTATTACCTTTTGACAGACCTGTTGTCGCCATCCCCCGAACCTTTCCCACGTTGACACTGCTGTCTATAGTCATAAGCGATGCATGTTACGCTGTCTAATAGTGGTAATTGTTTGTGATGGGTGGGGGTGTGGGGAATTGAGTCCTCAGAGGAGAGTGTTAATTTTGCAATTTACATTCGGTTTGGAGAGCGTCTAGCTTAACTGGGTGTAGTCGACATTCTTGTAATCTGTCGAAACTTTGTAGGACCACCGGTGTCATTCTCTCTCGTTTCCTTTCAGACAAAGATCACGGACCTGGCGTCGACCCTCACCAACAAACTGCAATTTTTGGGAATCAGCAAGAAAGGCTTGACAAAGTTCCAGCTTCTCCTCATCTACACAGAAGTAAGTCTTGTTCTGTTGTTTTACGTAAAACACTGACAGTAGTGGCTTTCAAAATTTAGCAAACATTGTAGATTTCAATGAAACATTGAAAATGCCAAAACAAAAAAATGACAATGTAATACCATGTATCTTGCTTGGGCATATTCACTATATGTCGTACTATTTTCATTGTAATCATGCAAATTAAATGAAGGATTTTTGTTTATATCCTTGTTGTTGTAAAGTAAGAGGTCTGTTCCCACGGCAAATCTGAGCACTTTCCTCGTTAAACTCATTTTCCGAATGGTGTGCACAGCTGCACGGTGATGACAGGGGTTGCTATCACTTCCCTCTCTCTATGGGAAAAGTGGTCAGAGGTCGAGGTACAGTCGCTCACGTTTGATGGATGGGGACGTCAATTGGCCCGTCCTGTGGTTGGCGGTCCCGGGAGCGGCATGGGAAGGATGGTCACATGGCAACGTCTTCATCTGCTGGACATTGGTCGAACAAAAGAAAGGCTGGTTTAAAACCGGCGTTTTACTTTTTGAGCCTACGAGGTTCCTAACCCTTGCTTTGCTAAACTAAACAAATGAAATATTTTCTTCGAAGAGGCTTATTTTGGCCTTTTTAATTTGACAGCAGCGAGCACGAGACCGGGCACGACGTTTGACGTCCTCCGCTTTGTTTTCTTTAGTTATCCCGTTTTCCATTTCTGGGTCTCACTCCACAGACGAGGATCCAAGACTGGAGGGACGGCTTCATGGAGAGCGGCCCCCTCCTGCGGAAACTAGAGGCGGCGGACTGGGAGCTGGAGCGGTACGAGAGCGAGGCGGTGCCCCGTGGCTGGAGCTGCCATTGGGACAGGTACGGCCTTAAGGTTTCAGGCCAGATCTGGCCAAACCGTACCATTGCAACAATGAACCCGCTGCCATGTTTGAACTCTCTCTCTCTCCTCGCAACGTCCTGTAAATGTCGCAGCGGCGGTGGAGCCTAGAGCCTGCACCAGTTACCGCACCCGGCGGCCCAATCTTTAACCCCCCTTCCCCCCTGCGTCCCATACCGAGGAGGACCACACAAATTACCTTTACCTCACGGGGGCAAACGCCACGCAGCAGAGAATGGTCACACAAATTCTGGAAGCTTCCCAAAAATTTGACTGTTTGAATTTGTTCCGAGTTCTGTCCAAAGCCAGAAATTTTCCTGAACGTTTGATACTTGCGGGTGAAATAACAAGTTACGAACTTGGTGGACTATCAAGATCAACTCCACTCAACTGCACTCCTTGAGTTCATTTTTCTTCCCCACCCCGAATCACCAAAGCAAAGAAACGATCTACCGAATTTTTTTAATTTACCCTTTTGTGTAAATGAAGCACTTCGAAGAGTGCCAAGTCAACCAATATCTCCCCCCTCCCTTCACCAATCAATATTCTAGCTATGCCGATCGGAGAAGGAGAACGTGTCCGGACGAAACGTTCTTGCACTTACTTGCTTTGCTGATCGTTCTTAAAAGGTAGGCTTTGCGAACTGTCAAACATTTTACAGACTGACATTTTGACAGGCTGACATTTTGA
>JAODAG010035028.1:0-12870 GCA_027574785.1 Orphnurgus asper | reverse complement strand
GTAAGGGTACATGTAATAGATTGAATTTCAGATTGGAGGTAAGGGTACATGTAATAGATTGAATTTCAGATTGGAGGAGGTAAGGGTACACATATTAGATTGAATTTCATATTGGATGAGGTAAAGGTACATGTAATAGATTGAATTTCAGACTGGAGGAGGTAAAGGTACATGTAATAGATTGAATTTCAGATTGGAGGAGGTAAAGGTACATGTAATAGATTGAATTTCAGATTGGAGGAGGTAAAGGTACAAGTAATAGATTGAATTTTAGATTGCAGGTAAGGGTACATGTATTAGATTGAATTTTAGATTGGAGTAGGAGGTAAGTGTGCATATAATGGATTTCAGATAGAAAGAGGGCATAATATGCATGTCTTAGATTGAATTTCAGAGGAGGGTAGTACACATATGTAGATGAATTTCAGTTGGAGGGGGTAAGTGTATACCGGTATGCCTTAGATTGGAGGACGGGGTGGGTATATCTACATGTGTTAGATTCAATTTCTGATTGGAGGAGGGGAGTGTTCTTTGTACATATGAGTTTCCCATAAAACTCATCTTGGGCAGAGGAAGGTGGATCTATAATCCAGCAGAATTAGGGAGAGATAAAAACCTTTCATCAGTCAATTAATTTCATATCTGCAAATAAATTGCAATATTTTGAGTCTCAGGAATGCTGACCTAATTTCAAAGAAAAGATTAAAGCAGGTTAACGGCAGAGCTGTGAGAGTTTGTCCATGAGGAGAGACTCCTTTTGACTTTTACCCCTGTCATCCTCCACAGAAGTATCATAACCGCAGTAGAAGATGTCCTCATTGAGGTCATTACAGTAGAAAGTTGTCCTCGAGTCATTTATGTTGGTTCTATGGGTCATTTCAGTAGAAAGCTCTGGTCATTTAGACATTTTCTGTGGGTCATTTCAGTAGAAAGTAGTCCTCATTTATGTTGGCTCTATGGGTCATTTCAGTAGAAAGCTCTCCTCATTTAGCCATTTTCTGTGGGTCATTTCAGTAGAAAGCTGTCCTCATTGAGGTCATTTCAGTAAAAAGTTGTCCTCGAGTCATTTATGTTGGTTCCATGGGTCATTTCAGTAGAAAGCTCTCCTCATTTAGATCATTTCTGTGGGTCATAGATCATTTCTGTGGGTCATTTCAGTAGAAAGCTCTCCTCGTTTAGACATGATTTTCTGTGGGTCATTTCAGTAGAAAGTTGTCCTCGAGTCATTTATGTTGGTTCTATGGGTCATTTTAGTACAAAGCTCTCCTCATTTAGATCATTTCTATGGGTCATTTCAGTAGAAAGCTGTCCTCATTGAGGTCATTTCTATGGGTCATTTCAGTAAAAAGCTGTCCTCATTGAAATCGTTTCAGTGGGTCATTACAGTAGAAAGCGGTCCTCATTTAGACCATTTCTATGGGTCATTTCAGTAGAAAGCTCTCCTCATTTAGACATTTTCTGTGGGTCATTTCAGTAGAAAGCTGTCCTCATTGAGGTCATTTCAGGAGAAAGTTGTCCTCGAGTCATTTATGTTGGTTCTATGGGTCATTTCAGTTGAAAGTTCTCCTCATTTAGATCATTTCTGTGGGTCATAGACCATTTCTGTGGTCATTTCAGTAGAAAGCTGTCCTCATTGAATCGTTTCTGTGGGTCATTTCAGTAGAAAGCGGTCCTCATTTAGGTCTTCCTCTGAATCTACTTGATCATTAGGACAAATCTGTCATCTTCTTTATAGTGATCATTGCAAACAGCATCTTCTTGGGAAGCCCCAGATTACCAGAGACATCCTGCCATACAGTTCACCAAGTTCATCCAACTGAGGAATGGAATCTAGGAAAGGAAAACCTGCCTGAAAATAGCTCCTTTAAAGAGGCTGACCTAATTATCTTACTAAATAAGACTGCCCTAATTTAATGAAATCATCATGGTAGCTAGCTCATTTTCATGATACATTCGCCAAGAGAGAAGCTCAAATTTGTCCTCGACGAAACAGCCTCATTTAATGGTCACCTAAGCCACGCCCCTCGGCAAGACATTCACACCGCTATGTTGCAATCATGATGTGTACAGTACGGCTATGTTGCAATCTTAAGATACACTGATAATATTATATGTAGCTGATACCTGGTAGAATACTGTATCTACAAATGTCGGCAACAACAACATTCTTCGATCAGTGACTGGTAGGATGATTTTATACTCACCACCTGATGGGTAACCTTTTTGGGTCACAGACTCCAATATTAGCAACAGGCAATATCAATGTTTGGTAGTATAGTAACAGTAAACAGTATAGGCTTCCTGAACAGTATAGACCTGCAGTGATACTATATACATGTACCCTCTGTTGATCCGTTGCATGTGATTATTATATATACTGACTTCCACTCTGACTTGCTGTTTTTGGAATGCTCGTAAAATATTTAAGCCTCCTGGAAATCTGAAGCATTCAGCCTGGGCCAACATGTGTTTGTTACTTAAATACTTTATTATAGGGAGTGAATTACATGAAAAATAATAATTATCTATCAGTTATAAACAAAGGGTTGATTTGGAAGACAAATTCAGTCATCTCCTTTAAGGATGTTTATGAAACTTGAGAAAAACATCTGCTATGATTTTTGAAGCATTTTAACAGTGACATCAAAATTTGATCAATTTAACCAATTGATTACTGAATTGACCCTTTGTGACCAGATCTCCAGATTCTTACCTGACACAGCCTAGGACAGTCACGAGCAGGCTTAAGTTTAAAGAGTGTGGACAGACATCATCCAGTGATCAAACCCAGCGGTCATCTCAGACCAACAGCAAGAAACTATAAAGACTGCAGTTACCATGGTAGCCCGACCCTGAGTGGGGGAAATGCATGCAAGAGCGCCCCCAATTTTTATGGAAAAAATACTCTATAATTTGTAGTTCTTGAGAGGAACTATAAGAAACAGCTGGTATGGATAGAAGGGGAATTTGAAATATGGAAGTTCAGGGGAACAAGCATTACTTAATTGGGATGAATTAGGGAAGGGTTAGACATTGAAGTGAAGGGATGTGGGGTCACTTATAACCCCTCATGTTTGGTACATAAACATGTATGAAACAATCTATGTCCAGTGTCTATACCATCACCATGTCTCATGTCCACCAGCTGATCATGGTTTGATAATCCATCACCATGTCTCATGTCCACTAGCTGATCATGGTTGGGTAATCCATCACCATCTCTCATGTCCAGTAGCTGATCATAGTTGGGTAATCCATCACCATGTCTCATGTCCACTAGCTGATCATGGTTAGGTAATCCATCACCATGTCTCATGTCCACTAGCTGATCATGGTTGGGTAATCCATCACCATGTCCACAGCTGATCATGGTTGGGTAATCCATCACCATCTCTCATGTCCACTAGCTGATCATGGTTGGGTAATCCATCACCATGTATCAGGGGAATGTTTAATGGCTGATATTTCTGAAATATCACAACCATGGTTACTATGAAAACATAGGATACCATATACCTCCGAAAATATGTCCCTTTTTAAGACTATCTAGACAATGCTACACTGTATGCTTGCAGCATTCTTTACTTATCAATATCTGTCAGTCAACATCATGCATTAGCATGTCATGCCAATTTAATGATGAAATCTGGGCAGAACTTAACTGCATTTAAAACTGGCAATTAGTGGTCGAACTTAATTCTGGAGACTAGTAATTTCTTGAAAAACATGCAGCGTTTTCTCTGCGGCTTCATGATCCGACATGATCCGATATCCCCACTCTATGCAAAGAATCAGGAGTCGCTATAATAACCCTAGCTGTGCTCACAACCGCAGTTTTCACACGAGATATCGGACAGATTTTTAAGGGGGACGAATTCTCTAATGGAATTGGTATATGTATAGACGAGCTGGAATACATTTTTGACATTCACAGCAAAACATGCAACTGTGTCACTGTAATGCAAGAAAGGAGAATACTGTATTTCTTTATTCTCAACTCATAATATACCTAGAAGGATAGTAGTTGTTGTACTACTCTTTTAATGTAAAAGAGTAGTCGTAGTACTGTAGTTAAACATTTTACTAGAATTTTACTCCAAAAGACCACAGAGCATATCGTATTAGTTGGCAGATACTATACACCTCTGGCTATTAATGCTCTGTTATTTCAGTTTACCCTCCTCTGGCTCACCAAAATTCCATATTAAATTCTTTCAATATTTCATGATAGAAGGGTTTGTTTATGTATAGCTCCCTCGAAAATATACAATACGAACACCTTTTGACTGACAGATATTTGCGAGGACAGAATGCCACTGAGCTGTATCTGTGTCATTCGTTTATTTTAACTTTTTGAGTGACTTTCCGTTAGGAGACGTCGAGCTGTAGGGTACTAATGTTTCACATCCTATCAATTCTGGGGCCAGTAAACCATTAAACTTTATGGGATTCAGAAATATAAGCCCATGCATTTAAACATTATACTGCAATACATTCAAATCTACCCAGGGATTGATTATACTCACAAGCTAGTGTATATACAGGAGACTTGTTAGGGTAATTTAAGGGTGACTAAATCTACAGAGGGTTTCAACATGCAGGTTTCCTAATGTAATGTTTAACATTATTGGATCAATGTGTATATAGTTGATACATTTCTGGAGGAGCTATAGCTTATACTAACTGACGGACCAATATACAGTCATTACAAACACCATGTATGAATATGCATAGCTATCTTAGATATGTACGCGCCATTGGATGATAAAGGTGTCGTGCCCCGGCAAGTGGCATTGGCGATGCTGTTGACAGACACCACCATAGCGGCCCTACAGTAGGCAGGGGCGCCAGTCGCACGATGGCAGCTGCCCTCCCTGCTCTACTGCAGAGCGAGCAGCGGGGGCAGCAAGGTGCCCTTTTCTTCCTTAAAGAATGATCACTAGGTTATACATAAATTAGGGCCTGTGAACTACTGTGAGTCCGTGACTGCAATAATCTGGAAAATGTTGTAACGTCGCGTCCTGTTTGAGGGCGGGCAGTCCATCCCGATCCTAGCTTCTGTTCCATTGTTTGATATGTAGGGCAGTCGTCCATATCCCTAATCATTGCGCACAAGATGCTGGCTACTTCAACAATTAACTAAATCCCAACTTTGGCGACTAACAGCCGGAATCTCTGCAGTACACAAGATCATTACAAGTAGTGAAGTGCTTTCGTGCCTCCCTCTCTCTTGAACGTAAGCGCTGGTTGCTTTTATACGGAATCAGTTTACTCCAAGAATACACGCGTCGATAGTATAACAATTATCAAAGACACTGTGCCAGCTGAGCTATGCGGTTATGTGAATTCCGGAGTTCCAGGAACAAGCACGGCGTCTATACATAATAGCTGTATGTTGCTTGGACCGTCTATACATACAGCTGGATGTTATTGAACCGTCTATACATATAGCTGTATGTTGTTTGGACCGTCTATACATAATAGCTGTATGTTGCTTGGACAGTTATACATATAGCTGTATGTTGTTTGGACCGTCTATACATACAGCTGGATGTTATTGAACCGTCTATACAAATAGCTGTATGTTGTTTCGACCATTTATACATATAGCTGTATGTTGTTTGGACCGTCTATACATATAGCTGTATGTTGTTTGGACCATTTATACATATAGCTGTATGTTGTTTGGACCGTCTATACATATAGCTGTATGTTGTTTGGACCATTTATACATATAGCTGTATGTTATTTGGACCGTCTATACATATAGCTGTATGTTGTTTGGACCATTTATACATATAGCTGTATGTTGTGTGGACCATTTATACATATAGCTGTATGTTGTGTGGACCATTTATACATATTGCTGGATGTTGTTTGGACCATCTATACATATTGCTGGATGTTATTTGGACCATCTATACAAATAGCTGTATGTTATTTGGACCATCTATACATATAGCTGTATGTTGTTTGGACCATCTATACATATAGCTGTATGTTGTTTGGACCATCTATCCAAATATTTGTAAGTTGTTTGGACTGTCTATTCAAATAGTTGTTTTAGCACGCATCAAACATGGATCCATTTTGCAACTCTTTTTTTTCTTCGAAGCCGGGGAGAATTAGACAGATATATCTAGAACCAGTAGCATGCCGATTCGACAGGCGCAAGGCTAAACGATTAGTGCTCATTCTTCAACATAAATTACCTATAAGAGTTGAAAATATATAGCACCATATATAGGAACCCTTTAATAGTAGTACAAAAGTTCTCACAGAGGACACAGACAACAAACTCCACCAGTGAGGGTAATGCATCGACCATCATGGAACCCCCAGAAACATACTACCATTCCCCCAAACTGGCCCGGAACCCTCAGCTCCCCATGTCAGGTTTATCCCCCTCCCCCCACCTTATTCATAACGGATGGTGACCCACACAACAATGATAATAAAAAAAAGCTCTTTGGATATAACCATAGGGATGTGACATCAAAAGCAAATGCAGATTCATGAAGTAACAAAACACAAATCGGCCAATGAACGCAGGTCTACTAATACCGTCTGTTAGTATACAATAACTCATCATTCCATCCACTATAAACAGATGTAACATTTGGATCATCGAATTATTTACGATCTGTGTGCGAGTAGGTCCAAAATAATTCATGACATCATCACTGATGAATTCAAGGTTGCTTCTATAGCTGTATTTAGTATAACAGGGGGGGGGGTTAGGGCATATGAATTCATGGTAGACTCATTGTACTGATTAGTACAATTTGTCCTCCTAGGGGGTTTGGAGAGGGGGTTAAACATGTACAACCCGCAAAAGTATGTGTACTTACCCTCACGCTCCTCACATCAGGTCCCTTTGTTAATCCCTTCTGCCGATCGCTCCACCTCCCCTCCCTGCCATTGAATGGAACTCTTTCATAACCATGCACTCATGCCTCTGCCCTCTTCACCCTTCCGTACAGGAAAATCTAGTCTGAAACTGATCTAAAAGTAGTCTGAAAAGGTCTGTCAGACTACTGAGTAGTTTGCCTAAATTTTCAGATGTGTTTCATATGTATAGGTCTGAAATACAACTGGAAAGGTTCAAGGACTGGCCTAAATATCAGACTACTTTCATCTGAAATAGGTCAGAAAAATAGGTCTGAAATTCATCTGAATGTAGACCTAAATAGGTCAGTTATACATCTGAAAATAGGTCAGAAATAGGTCTGATATATATACAAATAGGTCTGCTACATCTGAAACTAGTCTGAAAAGGTTCCAATACTGGCCTTAAAAGCTCTACCACTACAGTTTTCAGACTACTTTTGATCTGAAATACATCTGAATACAATAGTCTGACATATCATCTGGTGTTCATCCACTGATCAGCACAGACAGGTTAATGAGGCTTCCTAACCCATGGCAACCTAAAGCTTCCAAGTGGGCAACATGTCTGAACTTTTTTCCAGTTGGGAATTCTATTTAAAGTTATCTTTTAGACTTACAAAGCTTTCTTTCACAGTTACAGATGGATTTCTATACCCCTTCAATCTGCACATGCAGGCCTGGCATGCAAGGATAAATCCATCATATTTTAATTGTTTTATAATACACAAACAATAGAATGTAAAAGTTCCAAATACTTCATAAAACTAACAAGAAGTTCTAATTGGGAGAAATTCCATGGATATTAACTATCATATACCATAAGGACTGAGCATCTGGGTTAGTGTCATAGCGGGGTTACCTATTTTCAGGCTCCCTACTATTTGTTTTTCTATTATTTCAATAATTGCTTCCTCCCTTTCCCAGATTACACAATAACAGTGCCTAATACTATGAAATAAAACACAGGAAACTCCAGGAACCCACAAAAATACCAAACTTGGAATGAGGGGGTGGGTATTCGTTGGTACAACTTCTAACCCTCCGTCAGCTGTGACTACCGGGACTGACGCTCGACTCTGACTTCCGACAATAATATCGAACCAATCACCGTCTAGGAATGTTTATGTGATATGCATATTCATGAATGGCTACACCAGAGAGTGCCTGTCCTTAGTTCCGCCAGGAAGTCAAGCAACAGTTGCCTCCAAAGTTAGTACACTCCAGGGGGAAAAAGAGATCAGTCTGTAAAAAGCCAGTAGCATTTATAAGCAGAGGTGTCATCCAAGGTTGATTCATATCCAACCAAGCCACCAGACTACATGCTACCAGTACCAGGGTAAATTACAAAATACACAGTATAGACTTATTGCATTATTTACAAGCTATCATTCGATTGAAAAAGTTTTGGCTTCAGAACTTTCACTGTCACCCAAGCAGTCGGTTATAAATATTTCTTCATCTTCGTTGTGGAACATATTGAAAGCCGGAATTTTAGAATGGCCAAGTCGTCAACGGCGTCAGCAGCGTTTGGACTTTGTGTTGGACTTCTGGTCCTTTCCTTGACCTTTGCCTGTAACTGCAAAGTTAAACATCCCCAGACCCAGTACAAGGAGGCAAACTTTGGTAAGTTGAACTCGCTCAATATTTCCCCGCATTACTTTGACATTTTTATTTCATTTTGGATTTCCATATTTTTTTATTATTTAAAGGTGTTAAATTTTTGTATTTAATTTTTTATTAAATTTGTTTTATAATATAACATAATTAATATAACATAATACTTACTAGCTAAGAATGATTTCTGTTAACGTTATGTTAATAATGTGTTAGTTTCTGAATATATGTGATACAAATATAAGTAAATTAAACAAAAATCCTGAGCAAGAATATATGGACTGTTGAAAGCCCATTAATATATTAATAAGTGCTAATTTGTAGCTGATGTACAAGCCTTTCTTGTTTTAATCTCTCTTGGCAGAATAATTTGAGCTGATTGAGCCAGCGAAGGATCTCCCAGTATGTCCCACATTTAATCTTAAATCCTCGCGACATCCCCCCCCCTACGGCCCCTTCCATTACGTATACCATCTCATCTTTAAAACTGTTGTTCGATAAAGTTGTCTTTACCGATTTTGTGCTATATTTTTATTTATTACAGTGGTGAAGGGTAAGGTCCTGTCCAAATACCGGGACCAAGCAGACGAAGAGTCATCCTACGGTGTCTCCTATCTGGAGTACCAGGTAAAAATCTCAAAGATCTTCAAGGGAAGGAAGTACCTCAATTCCAATGTGGTCACCATGAAAACACCCGATGGACACTCCTGCGGAATCAAATCGATGAAGCCGGGGAAAAATTATCTGATAAGTGGTGAGTTGTTCACTTGTTGATTATAACAAGTTTAAACAGTTTAAACTTGTGTACGATAATCCTAAAGTTTTATAAAACCTGGTATAGCCTATATGGTAGCCTATGCCAAAGTTTAATAAACCTACAAACCAAAGTTTATTAAAGCTGGTAAAGTGGTACTGTATATCATATGGTACACCAAAGTTTAATAAACCTAGGGTGTCCCAAAGTTTAATAAACCTGATTAAATTATATAAATGGTATACCAACATTTAATAACCCTGGTATATCAGTATATGCTATACCAACATACAATAACCCTAGTAGTATATGTTGGTAATCCAAAGTTTAATAAACCAGGTATATGGTATACCAACATATAATTTAAATAGTATACCAAACTTTAATATTTGCTCTACCAAAGTTTAATAAACCTGGTCTACATGGTATATCAACAAAAAATAAACCTGGTGTAAAAGGTATACCAATTTCTAATAAACCTGATAGGATATCCCATTGGAATAAAATAGTTTTGATAACATTAATTAAACCATTTCACCAAAAGTTGATTTTTGTGAATCAAATAATTAGCTACATCAGATCTAACACTCTAACAGTAACAGTAACATCATGTTCTAGTATATCTGAGTGATTACAGTTCATACCTGGCCCACTATAAGCTTGTAAAATCTTGTAACAATTTTGAATTTTGTGGTAGAAATATTTTTGGGAATATTTTATCATGGTTGTTGTTCAAGCTTCATTTATTCGCAAGTTATGCATGAAGTTGTAATAAGGTACATCAAATATTCCTACGCATCTCGATTTATTGGGCTCTGTGAAACATTTTACTCAAAAATTTCAGTTCCTGATCAGCTGTTAATTGCTCCTGGAACATTGGGGGCCAGGGGGGGGGAGGTTTGTCGAGGATGGGGTTAAGTTAACTGAAATGAGACGATGTAACATATCAATCAAAAACGTAAGCAATGTTTACTAACACCAATGTCTGCTCTATCTTCGACTAAGACGATCCTTTGTTTTGGATATTACAGGACACCACGAAGACGGTGTTTTTACCCTGAACGTCTGCAGCTGGGTGGAGATGTGGTCTGCGTTGACCAGAGAACAGAAGAGAGGCTTGAAATCAACATATGCGGTCAACTGCAGAAAGTGTGACGTAAGTAAGCTAATTACACGTAACGATGATGGTGCATGCTAAGGAAGGGGGAAGAGTTGGGGCAGTATGTCTTCACTACCGAAGTTACGTAAATCATGTAAAGGACAATAAGATATATGTAAATCTCTCTCTCGCTCTAAACTTTGGATTGAATGGAACGTCTGGAAACAGTGAAGAGCAAGCTGACTCCACAATGGGATTAAGACTACCTCCTACCAATTGGGCCCATATGAAGCCAGTCGGTAATACACGATATCCCAAAGGAACAGGCTATAGCTCTCTGTTAGGAATTGCAACCTCTATTCGAGCAACACTAGCCCTACACAATGGATGCTACCCCTTACCAGAAATGTTTACGATGCAATCCAACGCTAGCTTGCGTATATTTTTGCGATTTTTACGTTTTAAATTGAAAAAGTTTATTTGATTCAGGGTTTTGTTTCCTTTTCAACAATCAGGTTCCGTCCGTGTCCGGTCCAGAGCTGGTCATGACCCTCGTGGACCCCCGAGCACCGCAAACCGTGCAACTCCACAACCGCAAACTGTTCAGCCTGTCGGGCCTCTGGGCCACCGAGTCTGGCAGCTGCACGTACAACCCCGTGGACTCTTGGCAGTTCCCGGCCACCATGGACTGCGAGACGCGGTTCACCTACTGCTCGGAGGGCCCGCAGGACAGGAAGTGCAGGTGGGAGATCACCGACAATTACAAGGACTGCTTCATCGACCGGGAGACCGCCTGGGCCAAGCGGGAGGTGCTCCAGACCACGCTGGTGGGCCGCGCCGGCACCACGAGGCTTGGGAACCGGTTGCTGGGCTGCTCCGTCGAGGACGAGGCCAATTTCGACGCGTGCCTGAGGGACGAGGTCGAAAAAATTGTGACGCAGTTCTTGTAAACAGGGGAGGATGGACATGTCAGCTTCGAAACCGGAGGACCACCTGCTCTCGAAATTAATTAAAACGAAAGGCAGCTGATGAAGAGGCCTTGAAGGAGTGTGTGTCCTTCGACTTTGTGGAAGGGGACAAAGAAATGGAGCCCCCACAAAAAAAACAAAAAAAATTGGCTCGGTTAATTTTTGCAGGAGAACAAAACGGACGGACCTCCGCGGGGCAACTTGAATTCTGTGACGCATAGCCGAAACATGACCCCTGTGTCTTGCTCTTGTTTGTTATTTCTGGAAATTCGATTACAAACAATAAAGGATGATATAGTGTCTTAAAGAGAAAGTCATCCATGTGTCCTTTAAAAGGGCTAGCAATTCCTTCCTTCTTTCTGTGTATATTTTGTTCCTCTAAGTGGGCTACAAGCAAGACAGTACTATATAATTCCGATGCAGTAGCCTTTGTAGGGGGGGCGATAACTTATATATGTATATATGTGACAGTACAAGACTTTATTATAAGCTCAAAGCATTTTTTGTTGTTGTTTATTATAATGGAAGACTTACTTTTGTTTTACTAACATTACTGGAAAGAATACCGAAGTAAGACAAGAGAGAGAGGGAGAGAGAGAGAGGGGGACATTTTGTACAGATAAATTTAATTTATACGATATAGTCAATAATATAAGTCTACAGATATTGGATTGCATAGGTTTTTTTAACAAAGGCCATTGGTTGTGTGAGAGAATATGATTTAGGACAGGTTATCAGAAAAATGAGAATGAAAAAACTTGAATGAATAAACGAATAATTGATAAAAAAAAAAAAGTAACATGGATGGGCCAAGGGTTTTGTCAGAATTTTAAAGTTGCATGCATCCTTGATGAATTATTGAGGGCAGCCTCTTTCCAATCAGCCAAGATAGAGCTACTAGAAGGCAAGGCATGTTTAAGATAGGCCTACATATATATAGAGTATTCATTCGTCGGGGAAGTCCATCAGCTACATGTGTATTCAAAACATTTTGCCCTTTGTTGGGGTTACCGTAAATCCTGTTTACAGGTCAGGCTGCATACATACATGACACATTGTGTAGTTTATAGATGATCACTAGACTATGAGTTATAGATGAACACAGTGTTGTCACGTCTTTGTTTTGTATTTCTTGCACAAAATGGCGAGGTGTAGCCACAATAAACAGAAAGCCATAGTAACTTCTACTGGTTTGCTCTAATTGATCGTTGTACAAACCTCTAATACTAGAGAAGCGTTCCGGTGTTGGGGAATACCTGCAATGTGAGTCATTCCAGATTAATTAATATTCATCCCATTTTAAAGAGATCCTTGAAACTACCGATGTCCATGACATGGATTTATGTTGTTTATTGTTATTAAGGGGTTAAGAAAGCATCATATTGCTCATTTAGAAACCCCTGTACAGGTTGTGATCGTGGTTGAACACCGGCTTTAACAAGCCTTCTCTTTTCGACCAGTGTCCAGGAATTACGAGGCAGGCATGTACCCATCTATCCCATCCTGCTCCCGGGACCGCCATTTAACGTCCCCATCCGACGGAC